>CM064428.1:31766948-31929100 GCA_032690845.1 Eleusine coracana subsp. coracana
TATGATCAAAACAAGCAAAGATTACTCTCTCTCTCTCTCTCTAGAGTAAGGATCGGAAACACGCAAATATATAGCTGTCGTCTCGTCTCTCCTTCTCTGGCGTTAAGGAGGTTCAAATCAAGTCAAAGAGTACTTTCTCTCTCTCTCTCTCCTCTCTCTCTCTCTCTCTCTCGCCTCTCTCTCTCTCTAGGGTAAGATCGAAACAAGCAAAAGATACTCTCTCTCTCTCTCTCTCTCGCTCTCTCTCCCTCTAGGGTAAGATCGGACAAGCAAAAGATACTCTCTCTCTCTCCCTCTCTCTCTAGTGTAAGATTGAAACAAGCAAAAGATACTCTCTCTCTCTCTAGAGTAAGATCAAACAAGCAAAAGATACTCTCTCTCTCTCTACAGTAAGATCAAAACAAGCAAAAGATACTCTCTGTGTCTCTCTAGAGTAAGATCAAAACAAGAAATGATAGTCTCTCTCTCTTTAGAGTAAGATCGAAACAAGCAAACGATACCCTCTCTCTCTCTAGAGTAAGATCAAAACAAGCAAAGGATACTCTCTCTCCCTCTCTAGAGTAAGATTGAAACAAGCAAAAGATAATCTCTCTCTCTCTAGAGTAAGCTCAAAACAAGCAAAAGATACTCTCTCTCTCTCTAGAGTAAGATTGAAACAAGCAAAAGGTACTCTCTCTCTCTCTCTCTCTCTCTACAGTATGACCAAAACAAGCAAATGATACTCTCTCTCTCTCTCTCTAGAGTAAGATCAAAACAAGCAAAAGATATCCTCTCTCTCTCTCTAGAGTAAGATCAAAACAAGCAAAGGATACTCTCTCTCTCTCTAGAGTAAGATTGAGACAAGCAAAAGATAGTCTCTCTCTCTAGAGTAAGATCAAAACAAGCAAAAGATAGTCTCTCTCTCTCTTGAGTAAGATCAAACAAGCAAAAGATAGTCTCTCTCTCTCTCTTGAGTAAGATCAAACAAGCAAAAGATACTCTCTCTCTCTCTAGTGTAAGATTGAAACAAGCAAAAGATACTCTCTCTCTCTCTAGAGTAAGGTCAAACAAGCAAAAGATACTCTCACTCTCTAGAGTAAGATTAAAACAAGCAAAAGATACTCTCTCTCTCTCTCTCTAGTGTAAGATTGAAACAAGCAAAAGATACTCTCTCTCTCTCTCTAGAGTACGATCAAACAAGCAAAAGATACTCTCTCTCTCTCGAGTAAGATCGAAACAAGCAAAAGATACTCTCTCTCTCTCTCTCTAGTGTAAGATTGAAACAAGCAAAAGATACTCTCTCTCTCTAGAGTAAGGTCAAACAAGCAAAAGATACTCTCTCTCTCTCTCTAGAGTAAGATCAAAACAAGCAAAAGATACTCTCTCTCTCTAGAGTAAGATTGAAACAACAAAATATACTCTCTCTAGAGTACGATCAAACAAGCAAAAGATACTCTCTTTCTCTCTCTCTCTCTCTAGAGTAAGATTGAAACAAGCAAAAGATACTCTCTCTCTCCCTATAGTGTAAGATTGAAACAAGCAAAAGATACTATCTCTCTCTCTCTCTCTAGAGTAAGATCGAAACAAGCAAAAGATACTCTCTCTGTCTCTATCTCTCTAGAGTAAGATCAAAACAAGCAAAAGATACTCTCTCTCTCTCTCTAGAGTAAGATCAAAACATGCAAAATATACTCTCTCTCTCTCTAGAGTAAGATCAAACAAGCAAAAGATACTCTCTCTCTCTCTAGAGTAATATCGGATCAACCAAAAGATACTCTCTCTCTCTCTCGCTCTCTCTCTCTCTAGAGTAAGATCAAAACAAGCAAAAGATACTCTCTCTCTCTCTAGTGTAAGATTGAAACAAACAAAGGATACTCTCTCTCTCTCTAGAGTACGATCAAACAAGCAAAAGATACTCTCTCTCTCTGTAGAGTAAGATCGAAACAAGCAAAAGATACTCTCTCTCTGTCTAGAGTAAGATCAAAACAAGTAAAAGGTACCCTCTCTCTCTCTAGAGTAAGATCAAACAAGCAAAGGATACTCTCTCTCTCTCTCTCTAGAGTAAGATTGAAACAAGCAAAAGATAGTCTCTCTCTCTCTAGAGTAAGATCAAAACAAGCAAAAGGTACTCTCTGTCTCTCTCTAGATAAGATCGAAACAAGCAAAAGATAGTCTCTCTCTCTCTCTAGAGTAAGATCGAAAGAAGCAAAAGATACTCTCTCTCTCTCTCTCTCTCTTGAATAAGATCGAACAAGCAAAAGATACTCTCTCTCTCTCCCTAGAGTAAAATAGAAACAAGCAAAAGACACTCTTTCTCTAGAGGAAGAACAAAACAAGCAAAAGATACTCTCTCTCTCTCTCTCTAGAGTAAGATCAAAACAAGCAAAAGATACTCTCTCTCTCTCTCTCTCTCTCTCTTCTAGAGTAAGATCAAAACAAGCAAAAGATACTCTCTCTAAAGTAAGATCAAAACAAGCAAAAGATACTGTTTCTCTCTCTCTCTCTCTAGAGTAAGATCGAAAGAAGCAAAAGCTACTCTCTGTCTCTATAGAGTAAGACCAAAACAAGCAAAATATACTCTCGCCCTCTCTAGGAAAGATCAAAACAAGCAAAAGATAATATCTCTCTCTCTCCCCTCTCTAGAGCAAGATCGAAGCAAGCAAAAGATACTCTCTCTCTCTCTCTAGAGTAAGATCGAAACAAGCAAAAGATACTCTCTCTCTCTCTCTAGAGTAAGATCAAAACATTCAAAATATACTCTCTCTCTCTCTAGAGTAAGATCAATCAAGCAAAAGATAGTTTCTCTCTCTAGAGTAAGATCAAAACAAGCAAAAGATACTCTCTCTCTCTCTCTCCCTCTCGCTCTCTCTCTCTCTCTAGGGTAAGATCGAACAAGCAAAAGATACTCTCTCTCTCCCTCTCTCTCTAGTGTAAGATTGAAAAAACCAAAAGATACTCTCTCTCTCTAGAGTAAGATCAAACAAGCAAAAGATACTCTCTCTCTCTCCATAGTAAGATCAAAACAAGCAAAAGATACTCTCTGTCTCTCTCTAGAGTAAGATCAAAACAAGAAATGATACTCTCTCTCTCTCTTTAGAGTAAGATCGAAACAAGCAAAAGATACCCTCTCTCTCTCTAGAGTAAGATCAAAACAAACAAAAGATCTCTCTCTCTCTAGAGTATGATCAAAACAAGCAAAAGGTACTCTCTGTCTCTCTCTAGATAAGATCGAAACAAGCAAAAGATAGTCTCTCTCTCTCTCTAGAGTAAGATCGAAAGAAGCAAAAGATACTCTCTCTCTCTCTCTCTTGAATAAGATCGAACAAGCAAAAGATACTCTCTCTCTCTCTCCCTAGAGTAAAATAGAAACAAGCAAAAGACACAAGCAAAACATTCTTTCTCTCTCTCTCTTTCTAGAGTAAGATTGACACAAGCAAAAGATACTCTCTCTCTCTCTAGAGTAAGATCAAAACAAGCAAAAGATACTCCCTCTCTCTCTCTCTTTCTAGAGTAAGATCAAAACAAGCAAAAGATACTCTCTCTAGAGTAAGATCAAAACAAGCAAAATATACTGTTTCTCTCTCTCTCTCTCTAGAGTAAGATCGAAAGAAGCAAAAGATACTCTCTCTCTCTCTAGAGTAAGATCAAAACAAGCAAACAATGCCCTCTCTCTCTCTCTCTCTAAAGTAAGATCAAAACAAGCAAAAGCTACTCTCTGTCTCTATAGAGTAAGACCGAAACAAGCAAAATATACTCTCGCTCTCTCTAGAGAAAGATCAAAACAAGCAAAAGATAATCTCTCTCTCTCCCCCCTCTCTAGAGCAAGATCGAAGCAAGCAAAAGATACTCTCTCTCTCTCTCTAGAGTAAGATCGAAACAAGCAAAAGATACTCTCTCTCTCTCTCTTGAGTAAGATCAAAACATTCAAAATATACTCTCTCTCTCTCTAGAGTAAGATCAATCAAGCAAAAGATACTTTCTCTCTCTAGAGTAAGATCGAAACAAGCAAAAGATACTCTCTCTCTCTCTCTCTCTCTCTCTCGCTCTCTCTCTCTCTCTAGGGTAAGATCGAACAAGCAAAAGATACTCTCTCTCTCTCCCTCTCTCTCTAGTGTAAGATTGAAACAAGCAAAAGATACTCTCTCTCTCTCTAGAGTAAGATCAAACAAGCAAAAGATACTCTCTCTCTCTCTCCACAGTAAGATCAAAACAAAAAAAGATACTCTCTGTCTCTCTCTAGAGTAAGATCAAAACAAGAAATGATACTCTCTCTCTCTTTAGAGTAAGATCAAAACAAGCAAAAGATACCCTCTCTCTCTCTAGAGTAAGATCAAAACAAGCAAAGGATAATCTCTCTTCCTCTCTAGAGTAAGATTGAAACAAGCAAAAGATAATCTCTCTCTCTCTAGAGTAAGATCAAAACAAGCAAAAGATACTCTCTCTCTCTCTCTCTAGAGTAAGATTGAAACAAGCAAAAGGTACCCTCTCTCTCTCTCTATACAGTATGACCAAAACAAGCAAATGATACTCTCTCTCTCTCTCTCTAGAGTAAGATCAAAACAAGCAAAAGATATCCTCTCTCTCTCTAGAGTAAGATCAAAACAAGCAAAGGATACTCTCTCTCTCTCTAGAGTATGATCAAAACAAGCAAAAGGTACTCTCTGTCTCTCTCTAGATAAGATCGAAACAAGCAAAAGATACTCTCTCTCTCTCTAGAGTAAGATCGAAACAAGCAAAAGATACTCTCTCTCTCTCTCTCTAGAGTAAGATCAAAACATTCAAAATATACTCTCTCTCTCTCTAGAGTAAGATCAATCAAGCAAAAGATACTTTCTCTCTCTAGAGTAAGATCGAAACAAGCAAAAGATACTCTCTCTCTCTCTCTCTCTCGCTCTCTCTCTCTCTCTCTAGGGTAAGATCGAACAAGCAAAAGATACTCTCTCTCCCTCTCTCTCTAGTGTAAGATTGAAATAAGCAAAAGATACTCTCTCTCTCTCTAGAGTAAGATCAAACAAGCAAAAGATACTCTCTGTCTTCCTCTCTCTCTAGTGTAAGATTGAAACAAGCAAAAGGTACTCTCTCTCTCTCTCTCTACAGTATGACCAAAACAAGCAACTGATACTCTCTCTCTCTCTCTAGAGTAAGATCAAAACAAGCAAAAGATATCCTCTCTCTCTCTAGAGTAAGATCAAAACAAGCAAAGGATACTCTCTCTCTCTCTAGAGTAAGATTGAAACAAGCAAAAGATAGTCTCTCTCTCTAGAGTAAGATCAAAACAAGCAAAAGATACTCTCTCTCTGTCTCTAGAGTAAGATCAAAACAAGCAAAAGGTACTCTCTCTCTGTCTCTCTCGATAAGATCGAAACAAGCAAAAGATAGTCTCTCTCTCTCTCTCTTCAGTAAGATCAAACAAGCAAAAGATACTCTCTCTCTCTAGAGTAAGGTCAAACAAGCAAAATATACCCTCTCTCTCTCTCTCTAGAGTAAGATCGAAACAAGCAAAGGATACTCTCTCTCTCTCTCTAGAGTAAGATTGAAACAAGCAAAACATAGTCTCTCTCTCTCTAGAGTAAGATCGAAAGAAGCAAAAATATACTCTCTCTCTCTAGAGTAAGATCGAAACAAGCAAAACATACTCTCTCTCTCTGTCTCTATCTCTCTGGAGTAAGATCAAAACAAGCAAAAATATACTCTCTCTCTCTCTAGAGTAAGATCAAAACAAGCAAAAGATACTCTCTCTGTCTAGAGTAAGATCAAAACATGCAAAATACTCTCTCTCTCTCTCTGGAGTAAGATCAAACAAGCAAAAGATACTCTCTCTCTCTCTCTCTAGAGTAATATCGGATCAAGCAAAAGATACTCTCTCTCTCTCTCTCTCTCTCTCTCTCTCTCTCTAGAGTAAGATCAAAACAAGCAAAAGATAGTCTCTCTCTCTCTCTCTAGTGTAAGATTGAAACAAACAAAAGATACTCTCTCTCTCTAGAGTAAGATCAAACAAGCAAAAGATACTCTCTCTCTCTATAGAGTAAGATCGAAACAATCAAAAGATAATCTCTCTCTGTCCAGAGTAAGATCAAAACAAGTAAAAGGTACCCTCTCTCTCTCTAGAGTAAGATCAAACAAGCAAAGGATACTCTCTCTCTCTCTCTCTCTCTCTCTAGAGTAAGATTGAAACAAGCAAAAGATAGTCTCTCTCTCTCTAGAGTAAGATCAAAACAAGCAAAAGATACTCTCTCTCTCTCTCTCTAGAGTAAGATCGAAACCAGCAAAAGATATTCTATCTCTCTAGAGTAAGATCAAAACATGCAAAAAATTATCTCTCTCTCTCTAAAGAAAGATCAAAACAAGCAAAAGATACTCTCCCTCTCTCTAGAGTAAGATCAAAACAAGCAAAAGATAATCTCTCTCTCTCTCTCTCTAGAGTAAGATCAAAACAAGCAAAAGATACTCTCTCTCTCTCTAGAGTATGATCAAAACAAGCAAAAGGTACTCTCTGTCTCTTTCTAGATAAGATCGAAACAAGCAAAAGATAGTCTCTCTCTCTCTCTAGAGTAAGATCGAAAGAAGCAAAAGATACTCTCTCTCTCTCTCTCTCTTGTGTAAGATCGAAACCAACAAAAGATACTGTTTCTCTCTCTCTCTCTAGAGTAAGATCAAAACAAGCAAACAATACTCTCTCTCTCTCTCTCTCTAAAGTAAGATCAAAACAAGCAAAAGATACTCTCTGTCTCTATAGAGTAAGACCGAAAATAGCAAAATATACTCTCGCTCTCTCTAGAGTAAGATCAAAACAGGCAAAAGATAATCTCTCTCTCTCTCCCTCTCTAGAGCAAGATCGAAGCAAGCAAAAGATACTCTCTCTCTCTCTCTCTAGAGTAAGATCGAAACAAGCAAAAGATACTCTCTCTCTCTCTAGAGTAAGATCAAAACATGCAAAATATACTCTCTCTAGAGTAAGATCAATCAAGCAAAAGATACTTTCTCTCTCTAGGGTAAGATCAAAACAAGCAAAAGATACTCTCTCTCTCTCTCTCTTGCTCTCTCTCTCTCTAGAGTAAGATCGAACAAGCAAAAGATACTCTCTCTCTACCTCTCTCTCTAGTGTAAGATTGAAACAAGCAAAAGATACTCTCTCTCTCTCTAGAGTAAGATCAAACAAGCAAAAGATACTCTCTCTCTATAGTAAGATCAAAACAAGCAAAAGATACTCTCTATCTCTCTCTAGAGTAAGATCAAAACAAGAAATGATACTCTCTCTCTCTCTAGAGTAAGATCGAAACAAGCAAAAGATAACCTCTCTCTCTCTAGAGAAAGATCAAAACAAGCAAAGGATACTCTCTCTCCCTCTCTAGAGTAAGATTGAAACAAGCAAAAGATAATCTCTCTCTCTCTAGAGTAAGATCAAACCAGGCAAAAGATACTCTCTCTCTCTAGAGTAAGATCGAAACAAGCAAAAGGTACTCTCCCTCTGTGCAAGATCACTCATCACAACTTGACAAGACTCACACTCTACAACCATGTCATCCTTAGCAAGCTTAGACCTAAGCGAAGCAATTTCAAAATCAGCACTCTCCAACTTAGACTTAAGCTTTCTACTCTCACGAACAGCACTGTGAAGCTTATCATCTTGCAAGAGCAGAACATCGCGTAAATGATCAAGTTAAGAAGAGAGCTCATCAAGAGTAGGCGGTACCTCGCTTATGTCGGAGTCGGATCTAGAGTTGGTGTCGTGGTCGTTCTTTGCCACGAAGTAAAGCCCGGTGAAGTCATCCTTCCTCTTGACTCGTGGCTTTTCAACCTCTTCCTCCGAGCTTGTAAGGCCTTCGCTTGATGTAAGGTCGACATCACTCAAGGCGGCAACACAGGCGCGTGCAATGGCCTTGGAAAACTTCTTGGAGTTCTTGCCCTTCTTGTAGAAGCGGTTCTTCTTCTGCTTGAAGTCTTCATTGTTGTTGTCGTGGTACCCAGCCTTCTTCTTCTTCTTGGGACAGTCAGCAATGAAGTGTCCCGAGTCACCATACTCGAAGCAGGTTCTTGAACCACCTCCTCTTCTCTCCTTCCAGTTGTTGTAGAACTTCCTGAACTTCCTTGTGAGCAAGGACAACTCCTCATCAGGAATGCACTCCATTTGTTCATCGGAAGCTGCAACAAGAGAAGACAAAGAAAACTTCAAAGAAGACTTGTCAAGTGACGGGTTAGCTCCATAAGAAGCACAACTGTGATCACCCTTCTGAGAACTAGAAAGCAAAGCCATGCTAGAAGCAGGAATAACAAGATTAGGACGAGATTTCCTAGACAATTCATGAGATTTCAGCTTGCTATACAGTTGCTCATAGTTCAAGGTATTGAATTCAGCAGTTTCTTCTAGAGAAGCAATTTTAACCCCCCAAACATTTATCAAGTGAGTACAGCAGTTGCTTAGCTCTATCATTGCCATTGTACACAAGGTTACCACAAGCCCGCAAGTTGCACACAATTGCCTCAAACCTACGAAAGGTGTCATCTAATGACTCGCCAGGTTTTTGTGCAAATGTTTGGTACTGTCTATTGTAAGAATCCTTACGCATAGACTTGACTTGGTTGGTACCCTCATGGTAAGTATAGAGCTTAACCCACATAGCATGAGCAGTGTCAAGGTGTGCAACCCTATCATATTCACTCCTACCAAGTGCAGAGAGCAGAATATTGACAATTTTAGAGTTGTTCTCATACCTGACTAACTCACCTGCAGATGCAGTGTTTAGGTCCTGTGGTATAGCATACTCCTGCTCAACAATCTCCCAAATTGCACGTCCTTGACTCAGCAGATACGCCTTGGTCCGCGACTTCTAGTAGGAGAAGTTCTCTCTATCGAACATCCACAGCTTAACAGTGTGCTTCTCCATGTTACCTTCAGATCACAAAGCCGGTGAAGGTCAACTAGTGATCACACCAGCTCTGATACCAATTGAAGGACCGAGAAGGCGACCAGAGGGGGGGTGAATGGGAGCCAATCAAAATTCTCCAGGAGAACTTGGACTATATCCCAAAAACAACCCAAGCCAACCTCCGAACTGATCACCAAGACTACACACACTAACTAATGGTGTACTAGCCCTAGGAGTTATCAACCATAGCAAGAAACACAACAGAAACAAAAAGGAAATAGTAGAGACTCGAGATCGTCAAAAACCTCACAAACTGCACCTTACTGAACCACCACCGACAGTGCCGATCAGGACCATCGATAGTGCCGGTTGGCCCCATCGGCAGTGCCGGTGCGGGGTTCTGAGACCCACCGGCAGTGCCGGTCCTAGTCGTCGGCAGTGCCGATCGACCCCGACAGAACAGCAGAAACTTTTGGGAATTTAGCAAATCTTCTCCAAAACCTAACCAAACGAACTCTAAATGATGCGATTTTTGGACCAGTGAATCCTCATCATATCACAACCCTAATCCTCGATAATCATCTCAATTGGCTCAAGGAATCATCACGAATTTCAGATCTTGTACCAAGAACACCAAAAAAGGGGAAACTTGAGAAATTCTTCAAATCAAGGATCCATAGAGGATTGTTCTAGCTCATCCTAGCAACAAGTTTCTCAAGAAATCCGAGCCAAAAACTCATCCAAAAATGAGATAAAAAATCACCACGAAAATAGCTCCAAAAATAGGAAAAAGGGAATTTCGAGATTCAAGTGAAGAGGGAAATCTTGAGCACAAAAATACTTCTCATATCATAGAAAGGTGCTTACAAGATCCATAGGTACAAGGCTAGGAAGCCACCCTCTTCCTCCCACTATTTGAAAGAGCAAGAGATGTCTCTCACACACCCTTTCCTCTCCTCTAAAACATGAAGTCCTCTCCTAGCACTTTGAATAGAGTCCTAACACAAGGCTAATGGAAAGAGAGGCACCTCCCCCACTAGCCACACCTCTCCTTATATAGGCCTAGGGTCTATTGTCCACACGACCACTCTACCCTTGACCTACATAACACACCGACCTACTACTAGGGGCATAACCGTCCATCTTTTTCCTTATCGCCCGAATGCCATCAGACGCTTCACGTTTTTGCTTCATCTTGAAGCAAGCTCTGTGATGGTGCCACGTGCACCACCAACCATCGCCACCGGTTTTGAGGCCCAAATCGGGAAACCACCTTGCACGCTTCTCAAAGTGCAACTTGATATCGATGCGTGTCACCTTGTCCCACGATCCAGACCACCAGCAAGTCTCTCCCAGTCCCTGTCCATTGGTCCTCCTTGTCACTTGCACCAGCATCCCGTTCGCCTTGACTTGGTCACCACGCCGACTTCATCACACCATGGTTTTGAGGCTCAACCGCGAAACCATCCGTACTTCTTGCCTCTCCATGTGTACGGTGTGGATCACCCTTGACTTCACCCGGCATCCCGATCGTCAGGCCCCAAGTCCCCTACTTGTGCCTGATCCTCTCGTCGTTAAGCACCAAGTCGACTCCAATGACCTACACATCATGAGACAAGCAAACACATTTCCCATCTCCTGCAATATCACCAATATCTCCACCAACTCTAGTTAGTCGAAACAATAATCATGCACACACACATATGCAATCCCCGAATTCCTACATTTCAACTCAAACACCAAATCTGCTCAAGTCAATTACTCATCACATATATTGCAAACCATGGCACATATCCACATGGTTTCTCAAGACCATTGAATCCTTAGCACATCATGACCCTAATCCTAGAAGATCAACTGAATTGACTCAAGAAATCATCACGAATTTTAGATCTTGTGCCAAGAATACCAAAAAGGAAAAACTTGAGAAATCCTTCAAATTGAAGATGCTAGAGCTCTTGATTTGGTCATGGACCTATGAAGGATTGTTCTAGCTCATCATAGCAAAAAGTTCCTCAAGAAATCCGCCCCAAAAACTTATCCCAAAAGGAGATAAAAAATTCCCACGAAAATAGCTCCAAAAATAGGGAAAAAGAGAAATTTGGGATTTTGGGAGAGAGGAAAATCTTGAGCACGAAAATAAATCTCATGTCATGGAAACATCCTTACAAGATCTATAGATACAAGGTTTTTGAATGAAGTCCTAACACAAGGCTAATTGGAAGAGAGGCCCCTCTTCCACTAGCCATACCTCTCCTTATATAGGCCTAGGGTCTATGACCACTCTACCCTTGACCTACATAACACACCCACCTACCACCGGGGGCATAACCGTCCATCTTTCGCCTCACCATTCGAATGCCGTCGGACGCTTCATGTCTTTGCTTCATCTTGAAGCAAGCTCCATGATGGTGCCACGTGCACCACAAACCACCGCCACCGGTTTTGAGGCCCAAACCGGAAAACCACCTTGCACGCTTCTTAAAGCGCGACTTCTCGATGTTCATGCGTGTCACCTTGTCCCGCGATCCTAACCACTGGCAAGTCTCTTCCAGTCCCTGTCCATCGGGCCCCCTTGTCACTTGTACCAACATCCCGTTTGCCTTGACTTGGTCAACACGCCATCTTCATCACACCAACGGTTTTGAGGCTCAACCGTGAAACCGTCCGTGCTTCTTGCCTCTCCACGTGTACGGTGTGGATTACCCTTGACTTCACCTGGCTTCCCGATCGTCCGGCCCCAAGTCCCCTACTTCTGCCCGATCCTCTCGCCGTTGACCGCCAAGTCAACTCTAGTGACCTACACATCATGAGACAAGCAAACATATTTACCAACTCCTGCAACATCACTAATACCT
Organism: Eleusine coracana subsp. coracana; assembly: GCA_032690845.1. Taxonomy (NCBI): domain Eukaryota; kingdom Viridiplantae; phylum Streptophyta; class Magnoliopsida; order Poales; family Poaceae; genus Eleusine; species Eleusine coracana. The sequence goes on from CM064428.1 coordinate 31,778,653, forward strand.
CCACCAACTCCGGTTAGTTGAAACCATAATTATGCACACACACATGCAATCCCCGGATTCCCGCATTTCAACTCAAACACCAAATCCGCTTAAGTCAATTACACATCACATATATTGCAAACCATGGCACATATCCACATGGTTTCTCAATCTCCCCCTTGATGATCATATTGACAACCTCAAATGCACAAGATTAGAGAGTGAAATGCGAAACCGAATAAACTCATCCAAATGGCCAAACCCAAAGAAAAGATGAAAACAAGCCATCTAGCAAGGTAGGGATCACAAAACCAAGAGTTGGCAAAGAAAGCGACTTGAGACGCAAAGAATGTGAAAAGAGTAAGAAAACGCTCAAGATCATGATATGCTCCCCCTCAACTTGTCGTAGGTTTCATGTAGTGCAAAATGGATCATTTTAAGTTTCTTAGCATTATTTGTGCATGACCCAATATTTTCTCCCCCTTTGGCAATGAACTCCTCAAACAGGCAAAATAACAAGCAAACATGTAAAGCATGAAAATGCAAACCTAAGGAGCTTCAACAATTATGCAAACAAGCATTTAACTTTGCTACCCATAAACATAGAGCCATGAAGTGTAAAAGCAATAGCTCACAATCATGCAAAGATCAAAAATAGATAGCAAGGCATAAACACCATGAGCTACACAAGCTAAGCAGAAAGATTGACTAGCTTAGATAGAATCAAATTTGCTTATCATGAGAAAATCTGCCACCACATGTGTAAGTACTCCCATCCAAGGCAAAACAAGCATCAAGTGAATCATACGACTCTAGCCAGTTTCAATCTCAACTAGGGCAACAAGCATTTGTAGAAAATGAGCTTCACAAATGCTCACATATGCAACAGAGACTCAATTGATCAAGTGTTTATTGTTTATCCTCATGTGTCCTCTTATCCATACGGAGGGTCACACGACTGGGTACGGCAAACACCTTGAGGCCTCAAGTCACAATGTTTGGATTTAACATTTTAGAATTATTCTTGATCAAAAGCACTTAGCAGATTATCCATGGTTTATTCACAAGACAAAAGAGCATGCCTTTGCAACAAAAGGAACACACGTTCCCACAATGTCCCATCATGAGTTAAACATTTGCAAAGCCTTCCATTTCGCAAACACAAGATGCCAAGGCCAAGATATCCCCTAGACTAGCCTCAATACAAGTTTCAACAAGGATAAAAGCAATTATACACATGGTGAGTAAGTTTTAGCAAGATTAGTTCATAAGGTTCACAAGAAGCTAAGTTTACCTTTAAGATTAGCAAGTTGCTCTCAGGCCATCTAGAAAATCTAAGCATGAGAGATTACCATCGCATCCACACAACTTAGCTCAAGCTCAATCATAGCAAAGAGAAATGCAAGAAAGCATAAGAATAAAAGCTCATCTACAAATGAATATATTACATATGAGATGCAATGCATAAAAAGTAAGATACATATATACAAGTGAAAAACAACTCCCCCTCAAATGACGCCATAAGGATGACACACACCAAGTTCCCCCCCGAAGAAAAGCATGTCTAGAAGCATCTAGGGGCTTGGTGAGGATATCAGCTAGTTGGTTTCTGATGTCGATGTATTTGAGCTCAACATGCCCTTTTCCACATTTTCTCTCAGGAAGTGGAATTGCACATTGATGTGTTTGATCTTACCATGTTGGATTGGGTTTTTGGCTAAGCATATGGCACTGGAGTTATCACACATGAGTGGAACACTCTTAAAGGTTAACCCATAGTCCCTCATGGTAGATACAACCCATAGGATTTGTGAGCAGCAGCTTGCGGCAGCTACATACTCAGCCTCTATGGTGGATTGGACTACACTCGACTACTTACGAGAAGACCAACAGATCAAAGAAGTACCCAAGAAATGGCAAGTACCAGAAGTGCTCTTCCTATCAATTCTACACCCAGCAAAGTCTGCATCCGAATACCCAATGAGATCAAGAGATGAAGATGCAAAGTACCAAAGACCGAACTCAAGGGTGTATTTGAGATACCTGAAGATGCGCTTGACAGCCTTGTGATGAGTCACCCTTGGGGAAGCTTGAAAGCGAGCACAAAGCCAAGTGGTTGTTTTACATAAACCTCTTCCTCTATGAAACCATTTTGAAAAGCACTCTTGACATCCATTTGATAGAGTCTAATGCCCGTAGAGATAGCAAATGCAAGCAAGATCCTAATGGCTTCTATCCGTGCAACAGGAGCAAAGGTTTCCCCATAGTCTAAGCCCTCCACTTGACTGAAACCCTGAGCAACAAGCCTAGCCTTGTTCCTAACAACCTCACCATCTTTCCCATGCTTGTTTTTAAACACCTATTTGGTTCCTATGACATTGACACCAATAGGAGGCTCTACTAGGGTCCATACTTTGTTTCTCTCAAAGTTCTCCAACTCCTCATACATGGCATTAACCCAATGTTCATCAGATAGTGTGTGTCCAACATTCTGGGGTTCAAAGGTTGCAACAAAGAGAGAATTAGTAAAGCAGGAGAGATGTGCAGACCTTGACCTTGTTGTCCTCTCATAGAGATTACCGATCATCTGTTGAGATGGATGTTGATGCTGAATGTGGCTGGGGGCCTCTTTCTCAGAGTGTACCTCCCCCTCAACCACAGCTGGAGCTCGCTCGACAGCTGCTGAAGTCAATGTAGAAGCTTCTGGACCCTCTGTTGGAGTAGTGGTAGCAGCAGGAACAAGCTCAGATGAGAGATGAAGTGAATCATCATCATCATCATCCAAGCCCTATAGGTCCTCTTCTACAAAGATGCTTTTCTTCAGCTCTTTATCACCTACAGACTCAATCACATTCCTTGCACAAGAGTTTCATTCATCAAAGGTTACATCGAAGGATTCCACGATGGTGTTAGTTTCCAAATTCAACACTTTGTAGAAATGACGATGAAGAGAGTAACCAAGAAAAATGCCATCGGAAGACCTCGACTCGAACTTATCAAGATTGCCACATTTGAGAATAAAGAACTTGCAACCAAAGGCACGCAAATGAGAAACCGAGGGCTTTCTCCCAAAACGCAGCTCATAAGAGGTCACATTAAGAATTGAGCGCAAGAAAATCCGATTAGAAACGTAGCAAGCAGTGCTAATGGCCTCAGCCTAGAACCGCCTCAGAGTCCTATGCTCATCGAGCATCGTCCAGGCCATCTCCACCAAGGTTCTGTTCTTTCTTTCGACCACACCATTCTACTAGGGAACACGAGGTGCTGAAAACTAATGCTCAACACCATGCTCAAGACAGAAAGCATCAAAGAAGGAGTTCTTGAACTTGGTGCCATTATCACTGCGGATTGCTCATAATGGTCTAGGGAGTTCCTTGAACAACCTTAAACCTAAGCTAGAAAGTGATGAAACACTTCATCCTTGCTCTCAAGAAAGTAAACCCAAGAGTAGCGAGAGTAGTCGTCAACAATCACAAGAACATACCACTTCCCACCCGTCGAATGAACCCGAGAAGGACCAATAGTGTCCATATGAAGCAACTCTCCAGGGCGTTCAGTCAGCACCAAATTGATTGGTGGATGACAAGCGGCAATCATTTTCCCATGACCACAAGGAGCACAAACCAAATCCTTATCAAATTTGAGCTTAGGCAATCCTCGGATCAAGCCTAGGCCACTCAAGCAACATAACAAGTCAAAGCTCATGTGACCTAGTCTCCTATGCCATTTCTAGAGCTCAGAAGAAGATTGAGCAAACAAGCACTTGTGAGAACCAGGAGAACAAGCAAAAATAGCCTGAAAAACTTTCCTAATGCTAGAAATCCCACAAACCAAAGAGCCATTCGAATCAAGAACACAAGAAGCATTTTTCTTAAAGCGCACTTCCAAACCAACATCAAGCAGCTAAGAAACAGAGAGGAGATTGTACTTGAGATGCTCAACCAAACCAACATCCTTGAGAGTGAATTTTTTATTTACCTTTACCGCGCCTCATGCCTTCACTCTCTCTCTTGTCATCTCCAAAGGTCACATACTCCCGCCGCTTCAAGGGAGTGAGGCTGGAGAACCACTTTGCATCTCCAGTCATGTGGCGTGAACACCCGAAGTCCATCAACCATTTGTTCTCCAAGCCTCCACCTACTGCCTACAAAGAACGAGAAGGAAAAGTTGATGGCTCAATGTTGGGGTTAGTCAGAAAGCATTTGGGAATCTAGCACTTAACCATACGACCGGTAGTAGTCATCACAGTTCTTTGCACATTATCATTCGAACACATGGGACGAGAACCACGATGGGGAAAACGTCGCCTGTTAAAGCATCTCGACTTGAACCTTGGATTGTGAGAATGAAAACCATCTGTGTGAAAACCAAATCCACGCAGTGATGCTCATCACGATGGGGAAAATGTGGGGCGCCAAAACGCTGCTGCGCAAAGCCTATGTTTCGTGCATCAAAGCCATATGAGGAATGACCCTGTCCACGATAGGCACGAGAAAAAGAGTGAGGCTGAAAACCATCAAAATCACCATGATGCACATTTCTAGTTAACTCAGCTTGCATCCTCTCAATCCTCTTACGCCTATAACAGTACTCATCCAAGTGACCCTTACGACCACAGAACATGCAAATGTAGACACTCTCATGTTTAGGCTTTGTTTGCATAGGAGGTTTGGGTTTTGGCTTCTCTGTTTGCTTTGGGTTGAAGGAAGGTTTGGGGTTTGGTGGATAGTATGTGTCAGTGGGTTTGATGGATTGTTCCTCATCCTTGTAGCTAGAGCTAGGCACAAACTTACCCACATTTTCACTCTCTTTGTCAGACCTCTCAAATCCCACACCAAAGTTGTAGGTTGACCTACTAGCACTCTCTTTGACTCTTGCTAGGTCACTCTCAATTTCTCCTCACTCACTAAGGTTCTTTGGAGCCTAGAAACAAGATAGTCATTTTCTTGGACTAGGACTTTGTTTTCCTCCCTAGTGATTACAAGCTTGTCCTTAAGAGAGACACACACCTCACAGGGTGGTGGAAGGACCTTAGAGCGAGTCTCAATAAGCAGCTTGGACTCAAACTCTTTGACTTTGAGGACTTGAGCTTCCAACTCACTTGTGAGCTTAGGGCACTCCTGACATGGACCCAAAAGAGTTGGTCTAGCTTTGAATTCATCAAGCTCCTTGAGGGCACTCTCAAGCTGACTGACAACTTGAGCATGCACACTCTCCCTCTAACTCAGATCATTCATCACAACTTGACATGACTCACACTCTACAATAGTGACATCACAAGCAAGCTTAGACCTAAGCGAAGCAATTTCAAAATTAGCACTCTCCAACTTAGACTTAAGCTCTCTACTCTCACGAATAGCACTGCGAAGCTTATCATCTTGCAAGAGCAGAACATCGTGCAAATGATCAAGTTCAGAAGAGAGCTCATCAAGAGTGGAAGGTACCTCACTTGTGTCGGAGTTAGATCTAGAGTCGGTGTCGTGGTCGTTCTTTGCCATGAAGCAAAGCCCGATGAAGTCATCCTTCCTATTGACTCGTGGCTTTTCAACCTCCTCCTCTGAGCTTGTAAGGCCTTCTCTTGATGTGAGGTCTACATTGCTCAAGGTGGCAACGCAGGCGCGTGCAATGGCCTTGGCAAACTTCTTGGAGTTCTTGCCCTTCTTGTAGAAGCGGTTCTTCTTCTGCTTGAAATCTTCAGTGTTGTTGTCGTGGTACCTGGCCTTCTTCTTCTTCTTCTTGGGACAGTCAGCAATGAAGTGTCCCGGGTCACCACACTCGAAGCAGGTTCTTGAACCACCTCCTCTTCTCTCCTTCCGGTTGTTGTAGAACTTCCTGAACTTCCTTGTGAGCAAGGACAGCTCCTGTTAGGAATGCACTCCATCTGTTCATCGGTAGCTGCAACAAGAGAAGATAGAGCAAACTCCAAAGAAGACTTATCAAGTGAGGGGTTAGTTCCATAAGAAGCATCAGTTCAACTACCCTTCTGAGAGCTAGAAAGCAAAGCCATGCTAGAAACAGGATTAACATGATATTGAAGTCAGCAGTTTCTTCTAGAGCAGTAATTTTAACCCCCCAAACATTTTCATCAAGTGAGTACAATAGTTGCTTAGCTCTATCATTATCACTGTACACAAGGTTACCACAAGCCCGCAAGTTGCACACAATTGCCTCAAACCTACTAAAGGTGTCATCTAGTGACTCGCCAGGTTTTTGTGCAAAGGTTTGGTACTGTCTATTGTAAGAATCCTTACGCATAGACTTGACTTGATTGGTACCCTCATAGTACGTGCAAAGCTTAACCCAAATGGCATGAGTAGTGTCAAGGTGTGCAACACGATCATGTTCACTTCTACCAAGTGCAGAGAGCAAAATGTTGACAGCTTTGGAGTTGTGTTCATACCTGTTCAACTCACCTATAGGAGCGGTGTTGAGGTCGGCAGGTATGTTGTATTCTTGCTCGACGATGTCCCAGATAGCACGTCCTTGACTCAGGAGATAAGCCTTGGTCCGCAACTTCCAGTAGGGGAAGTCCTCTCCATCGAACATCCAGAGCTCGACCACACACTTTTCCATGTTGCCTTCGAATCACAAAGGTGATGAAGGTCAACTAGTGATCAAACCTGCTCTGATACCAATTGAAGGACCGAGAAGGCGACCAGAGGGGGGGGGGGGTGAATGGGAGCCAATCAAAATTCTCCAAGAGAGCTTGGCCTATATCCCAAAAACAACCCAAGCTAATGTAACACCCTACTTTTGTAAATTCTAAAAATACCAACTATTAGCATTTAGGAGTTTAATTAAATAACCTAGGACAAATTGTTTTTACAATAAATTAAATTAAATTGTTGCATTTGCATAACATGACATGTTCATATAGGTTTTTGTTTGCATCCTGCATTTAGTTTATTAAGTAATTAATTACCAGGAATAATAGAATAGAATTAGAAAGTAAAAGATTGAGAAAGAAAAGAATAAAGGAATTTCCTTCTGCTTTGGGCCAACTCTCTCCCGTGGCCCAGGCCACCTCTTCCGTCCCTCCCCTTTCTTTCTCTCCCGGCCCAGCTCCCCCGCCAGCCAGCCCAGGCCGCCTCCCCTTTCCCTTCTCTCCCCCACGGCCCACCTCCCTCGCACGGCCCAGCTCACCCCGCGGCCCAGCCCCTCTCGCTCTCTCTCTCTGACATGCGGGCCCCACCCGGTCGTCTCCCTCCTCCCGCCCTTCTCTCTCCCCGCCGTCGGAAACCGACGCCTCCCCGTCCATCTCCATTCCTCGGCTCCTGTAACCGGCGCACAAGCGCGCGCGCACCCCTCTCCTTCCTCTTCCCCCCCGCCTTCCGGCCGTTTCGGCCGTTCCCGAACCCGCGCGCATCAATGGCGCTAATGGCCATTGATGGCCGGAGAGCCCCAGCGCCGGCTCGATTCCACCCCCTTGGCACCTATAAAACCTCCCGCCGGCACCGCACGTTCCTGCTGCCTCTCCCCCGCTCTTCCCCACCCGCTCGCGACCACCGGAGCCACCTCCCCGCCGAACGCCGACCGCCGCTGACGCCTCCCTCCGCCGCCGATCGCCTCCCGACCTCCCCCGCGCCCGCGCATCACCTCGGTGAGGCTCCCCTCCCTCCCCTCTCTCTCCCGGAACCCTCACGGCAAGGAATGGCCGACCAGAACGTCATTCCGGCCGGTCTCCGACGAAGCCACGCCGTGCACCGCCGCCAGGATGGCCGCCGGGACGACCTCCCCGCCCCGTTATTTTCTGGCCGTTGGATCCAACCGTCCAGATTTTAATCGGTCCACCATGGACCAGTGGACTACGGGTCCACAGAGCTGTGGACCTAGTCCACGGATTTTTAGTTTAAAAATTAATTCAAAAATTCCAGGATAATGTTAGCAGTTTTGCATTTTAGCCCCTCTACTTAGTTTAAATTAGATTTAAGCCCCTATTTCTGTCCAGAACTGTAGAAATTTGTATTTAAGCCCAAATATTTTTATAAAATTAATTTTTAGCACTTTAAATTAACAGAAACACCCCTATACATTATTAGAACTATTATTTTGACCTTGTAATTTTACAAAAACACCCCTAGACTGATTTTAATTATGTTCTAGTCCCTAGAATTAATTTAAATTATACTTTAATCATTATTAATTGTATAAATATTATTTTAGCCCTAAAAATTTATAGAAACATCCCTGTACTTAAATTTAATTATAATTTGGCCCTGTCTTTTTACACTTAACCCCCTACACTCATTATTAATTATGTTTAAGTTATAAAATTTTGCTCAAACAACCTTATACTTTTTAGTAATTATTTTTTTCAGTCCTAATAATTTACACTTTAGTCCTTGTAATTTTATAAAATTACAAATAGGTCCTTAAAAGCCCCTGTTTTTACCCTTTTGCCCCTAAAACTTCAAACTAGCATAACTTTTTACTCGTAACTCCAAATTAGGTGATTCTTGCGCCAAAACTCTCGTAGGAGCATAACCCTTGCATTCGTTGCATCTACCTATTGTTTTTCCTCTGTTGCATATTGTGTATTGATTTTTTGTATGTTTTGCTTGTATCGGTATTTTGTTACATAAAGGCGAGCATACACAAGGACTGCCCTACGAGGACTTTCAGGAGCAAGAATTTGAGGGTATAGAGCAGCCTTTCACGCAGGATGAAGGCAAGTGTCCTTGATGCATTTTGCACCTTTTGAAATGTTACTATAGAATTGCATGCTTGTGTCAATTTGTTGGGAACCTATTGTTAGGGTTTTCCTAGTATTGTTTTACCCTGTTCCTTGTCGCCTCGAAATAATGGGTGAATTGTGGGTAGAAAATGTTTAGATGGCTTATGGGATGTGGGTTGATATTAATGTTGATTAATGAACAATGTCACGTGGGAAATATTTGGTAAATTTTTAGCAACATGGCTTAGGGATCTATGCAAGCCAGGTGGAAAGGATGTGGTGCCGTGGGCACATGGTTGGGGTGGTAGGCTTGTTGTAGATCCTAGGAACCGATTCTTGGAGTGACAACCCAGGAAAACAGTGCCATCACAAGACCGACATGGGTAAGGCTTGGCCTAGTAATTAGGTGTTCTCCCAGTGTCAGTGCAGCATTTGGTGGAGCGGGGAATGAAAGTCGAGAGGACAGTCCTTGTATCCAAAAGCTCGAGAGGGGGCTCCTGGGGTGATGAGCTGCTTGTTGAAGGGCTATCACTTATGGACGGGAGTGGAACCTTAGTAGCTAGTATGTACTGGGAGACCCTTTGGAAAAGCCTCGTAGTGAAACCCTGCCACACACCAAAGGAAGTGTGTTTTGTGGGTCATGTCCACGGGCACCAAGGGAATCACGACTTGTGGGTAAAGTGGTACAAACTCTGCAGAGTATCAAACTATCATGATAGCTATGCTCACGGTCAAGAGTGGCCTGGAATCCTCACAAGATTAGTTGGGTATGGATGGGTTTGGTTGGAAAGAGGGGATGGATTGAGACTTGGTTAGTATAGCACCTTGTGGAATCATGGTTGGGATGACCCCACATAGTAAATAGGATGCTTAGGTTAATTAAAAGCTCATGCAACCCACTCTATAAAGACTTTTCTTGACTATAGCCCCATGTCATCTTTTCCCCCACTTGCTGAGTACGACACGTACTCACCCTTGCTATACCACGTTGACATTCAGCCCAAGGAGAAGATTGGAGCCACTACGAAGATGAAGAAAGCGAGTACTAGGCGATGATCCATCAGTCGATGCCTGTGGAGTATGGGACGTCTACGCTAGCTACTTCCCGCTGCTTGAATGTACTTTTCTTCTAGACCCACGGGTCCTTTTGTAATAAAGATACGATGTAATAATTAAAGGATATGGACAATTATTCTGTTTACCATTGATGATGTACCGTATGTGTGTGTAATTGATCCTGGGCACACGTGCGGCTGCACCCGTTTTACTTCTTAAAATGGGTGTTACAGCTAACCTCCGAACCGATCACCAAGACTATACACACACACTCGTGGTGTACTAGCCCTAGGAGTGATCAACCACAGCAAAATGACACAGCGGAGACAACAAGAAACAGCAAGGACTCGAACTAGTCAAGAGACTCACTAAAAACAAGACCTTACTAGATCACTACCGGTAGTGCCGATCAGGATACTGTGATCCACCAGCAGTGCCGGTGCAGGATACTATGACACACCAACAGTGCCGATCCTGGTCGTCGGCAGTGCCGATCGACCCCGATAGAACATAAAAAAATTTTAGGATGAAGCAAAAACTTGATCGAAACCTAATCAAACAAACTCCAAATGATGCGATTTTTGGATCAGTGAATCCTCAACACATCACGACCCTAGTCCTAGAAGATCAACTCAATTGGCCAAGAACACCAAAAAGGGAAAACTTGAGAAATCCTTCAAATTAGAGGTGCTAGAGCTCTTGATTTGGTCATGAACCTATGTAGGATTGATCTAGCTTGTCATAGCACGAAGTTCCTCAAGAAATCCGCCGCAAAAACTCATCCAAAAAGGAGATAAAAAATTCCCACGAAAATAGCTCCAAAAATAGGGAAAAAGGGAAATTCGGGATTTAGGGAGAGAGGAAGATCTTGAGCACGAAAATAAATCTCATGTCAACATGCTTACAAGATCCATAGATACAAGACTAGGAAGCCACTTGAATGAAGTCCTAACACAAGGCTAATGGGAAGAGAGGCACCTCTTCCACTAGCCTTGCCTCTCCTTATATAGGCCTAGGGTCTATTGTCCACATGACCACTCTACCCTTAACCTACATAACACACCCACTTACCACTGGGGGCATAATCGTCCATCTTTTGCTTCATCGCCCGAATGCCATCGAGCCCTTCACGACTTTGCTTCGCCTCGAAGCAAGCTCCATGATGGTGTCACTTGCACCACCAACCACCGCCACTGGTTTTGAGGCCCAGGCCGGGAAACCGCCTTGCATGCTTCTCAAAGCATAACTTCTTGATGTCAACGTGTCACCTTGTCCTGCAATCCTGACCACCGGCAAGTCTCTCCCAGTCCCTATCCATCAGGCCCCCCTTGTCACTTGCACCAGCATCCCGCTCGCCTTGACTTGGTCAACACGCCGTCTTCATCACACCACGGTTTTGAAGCTCAACCGTGAAACTGTCCGTGCTTCTCACCTCTCCATGTGTACGATGTGGATCACCCTTGACTCCACCCGGCATCCTGATCGTCTGGCCCCAAGTCCCCTACTTGTGCCTGAACCTCTCGTCGTTGACCGCCAAGTCGACTCCAGTGACCTACACATCATGAGACAAGCAAACACATTTCACAACTCCTGCAATTTCACCAATACTTCCACCAACTTTGGTTAGTCAAGACCATAACATGCATAAACTCATGCAGTCGCAAGATTCCCGTATTTCAACTCAAACAAAAGGTCCGCTCAAGTCAATTACTCATCACATATATTGCAAACTATGGCACATATCCACATGGTTTCTCAAACTTAATTGCACATCTATCTATCCTTTTCATTAGTGTATCGGCCAATACACTTTTGCCTATTACATAGTGCAAGAAACCAGTGGGAGCTAATAGCCTCTGTAGTGACAGCCGGGGTGAACGAAACCACCATGTCTTGTAGAACATTAGAGTCATCACTCGAGTTGATAAGAATAAGGTTGCATGCTAGTGAACCAATCCTAAGAAGAGAAGCCTTCATTATCCTGTCACCTCTTCAATAACATTCACCCTCCACTCTCTCATCGTCATCATTCACACCAACCAATGCATTGCAATTTGTTAGTAACCCTTTAATAGTAATTGTTCTGCTCGTTCCTTGTGGATTCGATAACCTTAGAATACTCTAAGGGAAAAAGAGCTACAACTGTACACCATCCTCTTACGGTATATAAGTGGGTGCGTAATTACCACCAACAGTATCCAAAGCATTACTTGATTGACTTGCACTAACCTGATCACATCGAGCGATAAGTCCATCCTCATAGATAGGGATCCTTGCAATCCCTTCCTGAAGTCTCCTCCTGATGGGATAGTGAGGAGCACTATACCTCTAATGTCTATGACCATCCCTCATGAGTACATTGTCAAAGTCGATATAGTAATGGGGAGGATCATAGAGACCAGTGATGTGCTAAAGCACGTATCCCACTTTTGAGTGGAGCACAAGTATCATCTTCATTTCTCTCTCAACTAAGAGCTCATGTCTTCTGTTGATCACCTCCTCAAGTAAGAAACCCTACTCAGGTGTTGTGATTTACAAGAGGAGTCTATCAATCATATCATATGATAGGATCCTCCGAAGACATGTGAATGAGTTTATCCTACACACAAGATCATATATGCTTAAGAGAGTATAGAAAAGGTCATCATTCAGATTTCTCATAAATTCACCAATTTGAAAGATGAGATCATGTTGGTGAGCTCAATGAAGATGCCAAAGTCAATCTTGTGGCGGAGGAGGTGGAGGCGCCAAAGCCATAGTGGTGAGATTGATCATCTCCAATGATTGTGTGAGCATTGTTGTTGGCGCTCCCCCTACACCAATGCTTGGTCCACCCAAAGTGCTTGGATTAGAACTTGGAACAACACTTGGGGTAGAGCTTGATGAAGCGCCTAATGAAGAGCTTGGTGTAGGTCTTGATCTAAGGGGTTGTAGAAGCTGCTGCAAGGCAATCTTGTAGAGGGATCAAGGAAGTTTGAGCTCTAAGGTACTTCCTTCCCTTTTCTTGATGATGCTCCTTTTGCCTTGAAGATCTTCTCCCGGTCCAGCTCGCGATGATCTTCTCATCATCAAAGAGCAACCCAATCACATCCACAACGGAGAGATCCTTTTCCATGATGAGACCAAGGGTGATGTAGAGGAGCTTGCTACTAGGGAGCAAGGTGAGGATCTTCTCGACTATCACAATCTTGGGAAGCTTGAAAGTAGTTTCTCCAATCCTGTCCACGATACCTCGCAAGCGAATAAGAGAGTCAAGTATGTCCTCATTCTCAATAGCATGAAAAGCAAAGAACTCCTCAACAAGTATATCACTAGCATGACCAATAAAAGACTCATAAACATTATCATCACTAGTCATACTAGAAGAGCAAGTAAGATCAAGAGAGCCAACATCACCAATCGTCACATTAGTCACACTAGTAGAGAAACCTATCATATTATCACTAGTAGAATCTAGGCACTCACTAGAACTAGGCATATCCACACAATCATCATCATATACATGATCATCGGTAAAGGTATTGGCAAAATCCACAAGTGTGTCTATCAACTCATTCGGAATCATGGTATTTAGGTAGCTTTTCAAGCAATCCTTCCATGAGCCATGACCCGACCCCGAATGGGATGACATCCCAACTCAATACGATCACTACTCAAGGCGGTTAAGCTCTATGATGAGCACTTGGCTCTGATACCACTTGAAAGTACTGAGTGACCAAGAGGGGGATGGATAAGGAACTCGCACTATCTACCAAATTCATCAATTCCTAAAACCAACCACTCAAAACAACTCCTACACAATTCTAGTGGAGATCACACTAGCAAGATAATGAACCTATGAAAGGAACAACAATCTAAGCATACTAGTAAATCACACAAGGCAATACAACTCCTATGCAAACTAGTGATAAAGATACGTGAAAGCAAACAACTTATAAAGGAGTCTACTCAAGCAAAGCTACTAGATCATCAAGTACAAGATAAGCACATAAGCATGAGTAGCACTATACATACTAGGGTGATCGATCAAGCCAAAGCAATTCCTATACATTTTAGTGATCAAGAGAGAGCTAAGCACAACTAGCAAGTAGAGAAGCCTATTCATGGAAGTCTACAAGTTATCAACTAAAGCATGGTAAACATACAAGCATAAATAGAACGATATGTAAATGCAGAAAGCAATGCATCAAAGTAAGGAGTAGAGTAAGAGATGGCTCATGATTGTTTATCAAGGTTTCAGAAGGACGGCGCCTTCTCCCTACTCCTCATTGGACCACTCCCGTTGGATTCCTAGTCCCTCCCGCCACCAATATGGAGTTCTCGCCCACGATCCCGCAATCACTCCAGGAGTGAAGACACGGTGCGCATCACTGCTGCCATCATGGCACAAGCTTGCCTCCCTCGAGAACATGTCAGACTCCCCGAGCCAACACGGGCGCTCACTATTGATGCCCCTTTCACCGGTGGGCTCAAACCACGTACAAACTTGTGACGACCTTCACAACCAATCATGATAGGCTCGATCATCGACACCTAATCGGTCTAGGTGTCACCATAGACCAAGAGTAACAATCTAGATCACACCCTCAAGGACACTTGTGGGATACTTGCCTTACGGGTATCAGTAGACATGCTTAAGTCGGTAGCCGACCGGGTACTTCATCAATAAGGAAATCGACTGAGTCGGCTTGGAGCACAAGGCAATTAGAGATAGACTTTCTATGTAAATCCTTGTAGATTACGAGTAGGACTCTTCATGTACCCCCTGCCGACTGGATATATAAGGCGGCAGGGACCCCCTCATCAAGGACACGACATTACAAGCAATACAAACCACAGAACACAGGACGTAGGGTTTTTACTCTCATCAAGAAGGCCCAAACCTGTATAACTCAGCGTCTTGTGCATACCATCGTAGTTCTTAGTCTCGACGTAGCCCTATAAATCTATTGTCGAGATCAAGTCTCGACAGTTGGCGTGCCAGGAAGGGGACAAGGATCGCCAGGATTCTTCGTCGACTATGATGGCTGAAATTCTCATCATCCAGTTCTCACCGGACTTCAAGATCTCCTTCAAATCACTCAACTTTGCGGTCGGTGACAACAGAGTCTTAGGTCTGGAAAACCACCGATCCGACTTGGCCGCAGCCGTCTCTATGGCATGATCACCGAGCTCGTCAAATCTGATCCCAGCGTTGGTCTCACTCGGATTCGACGAGATAGATCCTTCCTCGGGGTATGACTCAAAGTCGGGCCAGTTCTTTGATGAGGACTCGGTTGGATCTGATCGCTCATACCCCCTTACTATCAACATGGATGATATAGAAGAAAATCTATCAGGGGACGATGAGGAGGAGGATGACCCAGAAGACGGCCACGAAGAAGATGGCCACACAGAAGAACCTGCAGAAGAAGGTCAAAAGGAGGATAATCCTCCACACAAGAACTTATCGGCTAGACACCACCATCGATCGAGAGGGTCACACGAATCACGCCATGTGCGCCGACTGGATCTTGGGTCAGACATTGAAGTGGACAGCGTCAAGGTCTATGACACCCCTCAGAATAACATCACCGAGGCTAAAACATTGCTCGATACCTTAATGGCCGATGCAACCTATCAGACCCCTGTGATGCAGAAGGTGGTGGCTATACTCAAGGTTGCTGCAGCTCAAGATGCTACCATGGACAAATCATAGTCGACAACAAGTTCTAGCCATACAACTTCACGTGGTCGACGAAGGCATGAAGATCTGAGAAATTCCCTCAGCATCCGTGATGGACGGGATACTATTAACTCTCACTACAAGGAACGCGCTCAGGACAACCGACGTTATGAGGAGGAGCGCCGTGATCGAAGAACTGATGACCGGTGGGACAATCGACGGAACGACCGACGTGACGACCGACAGGATGACTGGTGAGAAGACCGACGTGACCCCCCCCCCTTCCAAGAAACAATCATGACGACCGATATCGACGAGATGATCAAGATCTGCGTGACAATCATGATAATGACAATCAACGTCGTTGCCATGATGAAGATGTTGGTCCGCGACACCACCGTCGCCCAACTCCATCTCCAGACTGACATCGGAGGTCACCAACTCCTAACGTGTAAGATATCGATGGCATCAAGGCTTACATACCAAGGCTTCGTATAGCCCGATGGCCGAAGGGGTTCAAACTGGTCCCCATCAAAAAGTATGATGGTCAGACCAATCCCCGAGAATAGCTACAGCTCTACAGCACGGTGATTCGGTCGGTCGGAGGTGATACCTATGTAATAGCAAATTACTTGTCGGTCTGCCTTGATCCAACCATTAGGATATGGCTTACATCTCTTCTGGAGGAGTCAGTCACCTCTTAGAGTGACCTCAACAAGAAGCTTATTGAAAGTTTCCAAGCTACCTGCAACCGACCGGGAAATCACTTTGACCTCACCCAGATCAAGCAGAAGCCTGATGAGCCTCTTCGCGACTACATCAAGCAATTTTGTGCTAAGAAGACCGAGATCCTCAACATTCCATACCAGCTGATCATTGTTGCCTTCCAAGGAGGCATCCGCAGTGATGATTTGGTTCGGGAACTCGGTTGGAGGAATCATGACCTCAAGTTGACCGCTCGGGAGTGCTTCGAGATCGCTAATAAGTTTGCATCGAGCAAATCAGCGTTAGAAGATATTCAAGGAAAAGGCAAGGAGAAGCGGTCGGACAAGCCAGAGTCCTCCAAGAAAGACAAGAAGAGGAAGTCTGACAACATGGTTGCAACAGTAGACCGATCTCAGAAGAATCCTTAGACGAACCAACCAACCATGGATGACTTGCTGAGTGGCCCGTGCCTATGGCATCCTAAGGGGAACCACAAAGCCAAAGATTGCTACCGACTGAAAGGCTTCATGACTGTTGTGCTCAAGGTAGCCAAGGATCCACCGAGGCGCAATGGCAAAGACAAAGCTAAGGACAGTGGCAACAAGGACGAAGCAGGAGAGTTCCAGGAGCCCCGGAAGGGAGTCAACTTCATCTCTAGAGGCCCGGATGCCTACATGTCCAAGCGCAAGCAAAAGCTAGAACTATGGAAGATCTATTCTATAGAACCGACTGCGCCTCAATTCGTGAGGTCGTCTGAACTACCGATTACTTTTGATCAGTTGGATCACCCCAAGCACTTGCTGAAGCCAGGTCGATACCCGCTGGTGCTTGCTACTACGGTGAAGGAAGTCAAGTTCAACAAAGTACTCATCAATGGAGGAAGCAGCCTAGACTTGATTTTCACCAGGACCCCCTTGGAGCTCGGCCTGTTAGTCAATGACCTCTAGCCGAGTTCCTCACCCTTCCGCGGGATTGTGCCCTGCAATACATCAGTTCCCATTGGGCAGATTAGTCTACCCGTCACTTTTGGGACCCAAAAGAATTTCATGTGGCCAGGTGGCCAACTTTGAATCAGCTTATCATGCTATTATCGGTCGACCAGTGATGGCAAAATTCATGGCCGTTCTGCACTATCAATATCTCACCCTCAAGATACCAGGCCCGAATGGAATAATCTCCCTCCACTCTAATCTTTGGAACTCTTTTGATTGCGATGTGCAGAGTTGTGAGATGGCCGATGAACAGTTGATGTTGTCTGACCGGTAGGAGAAACTGACTGATGCAGCGGTCCCCGTGAAGAAGCCCACCAAGGACAAGATTCAAATGGACGATGTCTAGACCAAGGAGATCGCGCTCGACCCAGAAGACTCTGCTAAGGTCACTTATCCAGGGGCCAACCTCGACGAGAAATAGGAACTCGCGCTCACTCTTTTCCTCTAGGAAAATAGGGACATCTTTGCATGGAAACCATCTAACATGATGGGAGTTCCTAGGGAAAAGATTGAGCATGAGCTAAGGCCACCCCTGTCCGACAGAGGCTTAGAAAAATTGCACAAGACCGAAAGGACACCATAAGGAAGGAGATAGCTAGGTTATTCGATGCTAAGTTTATAAAGGAAGTGTATCATCCCGACTGGCTGGCAAATCCAGTCCTTGTACCTAAGAAGAATAAAGAGTGGAGGATGTGTGTAGATTATACCGATCTGAACAAGGTCTGTCCTAAAGACCCTTTCAATCTGTCATGTATCGATCAGATTATAGACTCATCAGCTGGGTGTGAGCTTCTAAGCTTTCTAGATGCCTATTTAGGCTATCACCAGATTCCACTGAAAGTCGAAGATTAGATCAAAACTTCTTTTATAACACCCTTCGGTGCCTACTGCTACATTACTATGCCCTTCAGTCTAACAAACACTGGCGCGACTTACCAACGAGGTATTCAACGCTGTCTTGCTGCTCAAATCGGTCGGAATGCAGAAGCTTATGTTAATGAGATTGTTGTAAAAACTCGAAACATCTAAGAACTTCTTTCTGACCTGGCAGAAACTTTTAACAATCTGAGATATTACTCAATGAAGCTGAATCCTAAAAAATGTGTTTTTGGGGTTCCTTCGAGAAAGCTACTCAGTTACATCATGTCAAAACAAGGTATAGAGGCTAACCCGAATAAAATCAAGGCAATCCTTAATATGGGGCCACCTAATTCTCAAAGGGACGTTGAGAAGCTGACCGGATGTATGGCATCTCTGAGTCGCTTTATTTCCCGATTGGGGGTTAGAGGGTTACAGCTTTTCAGATTGCTTAAAAAGCAGGAGGACTTCGTGTGGACAGAAGAGGCGCAGTCGGCATTGGATGAGCCGAAGGTCCACCTCAGTAGTTTTCTAGTATTGGTGCCTCCAGAGCCAGGAGAAAGGCATCAACTCTACATATCGGCCTCAACTCAAGTTGTGAGTACCATTTTAACGGTCGACCGAGAGGAAGAGGGTCATATACAAAAGTACAACACCCGGTCTATTTTGTTAGTGAGGTTCTCAGTGCCTCTAAAACAAGAAATCATCAAATCTTGAAGTTGCTATAAGCGCTTTTGATCACCTCAAGGAAGTTGAAGCATTATTTCCAAACTCATCCCATCAAAGTCCAAACATTCTTTGTGTTGTAGTTACAAGTCCCAACATACATATAATGGGCTATGCCAATCCCATGGGTTGGCAAAGCTAGAGGAAGGATACAACTAGCCAAGAAGAGAAGGAGCCGGCCTCAATCAATCCCCCCCCCCCTCATGACCTCTAGGGTCTTGTATTTATAGAAATGGGAGAAGAGGGGAATCTCTCTTCTACCCTTAATGTGTTACAAATCACCATTTTACCCTTGGTGGGGGTACAAGTACACAAATGCCCTCAGGCTTACAATTGGACCAAAAGACTATATGGGTCGAATATGAGGTAACTGAGCCTATGAGGAGAAATAATGGGTTCCTTGAACCCTAGCTCCAACAGTCCTCCCTCATCTGTAGACTCTCGGAGGCACGAGGGGCTACTGATGACCATAGCTCCTCATGGCTCAGAGATCCAATCTATGGACTATCAAATTACATGTCTTAATACAAATTCCACTATAATATTACATGAAGAAAGAAGTACATAGCAACATTCATGAGGTTCTTCTACCTAGCCCTTGAGACTAGACACTGGCCAAAGGTGACAACCTCTCTTCGGGAGTTAAAGTTAAGCCAAAGGCATCCTTGCTTTGGAACCCGGAGTCGTGCTAAAGGTGAGAGTCTTTCTTGGTAATGATAGCTAGGCCGACGATGTGGCTGATGTCTTTATTATCTCGAACCCAACCTGAAAGTTGAATTTTTGACAAAAATGGTTTCTGGAATATGCATATACTTTTGTTAGGTGCTATGAGTCCGAGGGAGAGATAATTAATTTCACTTTCTCACATACAACAGTCAAATATAATAGACAAATATTTATATCTACTCCTCTTCCCTTTTGACTGTTGTTGGGAGGAAGTGAAAAACTACTTAGGCTATACCACAAGACCGGGGGGGTTAGCCCCCTCCCTGGTGTGGATGGATTTACTGTTGCATCTCAAGGCCATGGGCTTACACCCCTTCCTAGCACGGGTGGATGAATTGTTGCATCAAGGCCGAGGGCTTACACCCCTCCCTAGCACGGGTGGACGAATTGTTGCATCAAGGACGAGGGCTTATACCCCTCCCTAGCATGGGTGGACGAATTGTTGCATCAAGGCCGAGGGCTTACACCCCTCCCTAGCATCGCATGTCGTCTACAAGCTTCAAGCGCCACCCTTCGAGATTTGTCGAACAACAACATCAAAATAGAAGAAATGCCATAAGAACTCATGTACTTGCCCTAACTCACAATTTTTGAGAAGTCGTGGCCTTCAGGCTACATGTAGAAGCTTATGCCTTTGGGTGACATGTACTCACTCTAGTGCCCTCGGGCTTTCTATATAAGTTATAGCTTCGGGTACCATGTATCATATCATGTACCCTTGAGCTCTTTAATAATTATGAAGGCAAAATAATTCATGCCATACAAAACATACGTGCCGAGCACCTCGTCAGGCCTCGTCATGCTTCGAACTGTAGTTGTTTGGCATCGGGAGGTGTTGCCCCCGGCTTTCCGGGCATGTCCTTCCGGAGCATCAGGCCGTAGTTGCCCGGCATCGGGTAGTGTCACGCCCGACATTAGCATCAGGCCGTAGTTGCCTCGCATCAGACTGTAGTTGTCTAGACTCAGGCCGTAGTTGCCTTTGCAAGAAAAGTAAAGGACGCGTCCCTTTGGACCCTCAGGCCATAGTTGCCCGGCATTCAAGTGAAAAGAAGATAAGCAATATTTTCACCATGCATTTGTATGCACGATGCATGCTCATGTGATATGAATGTTTGTCCATGCTCATGACGCACATGTATGATATGAGAACTATGAAAGGAGTCATAGTGTGTGGCACTTTGTAATACCCATTTTAAGAAGCAAAACGGGTGCAGCCGTACGTGTGCCCAGGATCAAGTTACACACACATACGGTACATCATCAATGGTAAACAAAATAATTATCCATATCCTTTAATTATTACATCATGTCTTTATTACAAAAGTATCCGTGGGTCTAGAAGAAAAGTACATTCAAGTAGCGGAAAGTCGCTAGCGTAGATGTCCCAAACTCCACAGGCATCGACTGGTGGATCATCGCCTAGTACTCGCTTTCTTCATCTTTGTAGTGGCTCCAATATTCTCCTTGGGCTGAATGTCAACGTGGTATAGCAAGGGTGAGTACGTGTCATACTCAGCAAGTGGGGGAAAAGATGGCATGGGATTATAGTCAAGAAAAGGCTTTATGGAGTGGGTTGCATGAGCTTTTAATTAACCTAAGCATCCTATTTACTACGTGGGGTCATCCCAACCATGATTCCATAAGGTGCTATACTAACCAAGTTTCCATCCATCCCATCTTTCCAACCAAACCCATCCATACCCAACTAATCTCGTGAGGATTCCAGGCCGCTCTTGACCGTGAGCACGGCTATCATAATAGTTTGATACTCTGCAGAGTTTGTACCACTTTACCCACAAGTCGTGATTCCCTTGGTGCCCATGGACGCGACCCACATTACACACTTCCTTTGGTGTGTGGCAGGGTTTCACTACGAGGCTTTTCCAAAGGGTCTCCCAATACATGCTAGTCACTAAGGTTCCACTCCCGTCCATAAGTGATAGCCCTTCAACAAGCAGCTCATCACCCCAGGAGCCCCCTCTGGAGCCTTTCGGATACAAGGACAGTCCCCTCGACTTCCATTCCCCGCTCCACCAAATGCTGCACCGACACTGGGAGAACACCTAATTACTAGGCCAAGCCTTACCCATGTCGGTCTTGTGATGGCACTGTTTTCCTGGGTTGTCACTCCAAGAACCGGTTCCTAGGATCTACAACAAGCCTACCACCACAACCATGTGCCCATGGCACCACATCCTTTCCACCTGGCTTGCATAGATCCCTAAGCCATGTTGCTAAAAATTTACCAAATATTTCCCACGTGACATTGTTCATTAATCAACATTATTATCAACCCACATCCTATACGCTATCTAAGCATTTTCTACCCACAATTCACCCATTGTTTTGAGGCGACAAGGGACAGGGTAAAACAATACTAGGAAAACCCTAACAATAGGTTCCCAACAAATTGACACAAGCATGCAATTCTATAGTAACATTTCAATAGGTGCAAAATACATCAAGGACACTTGCCTTCGTCCTGCGCGGAAGGCTGCTCTATCCCCTCAAATTCCTGCTCCTGAAAGTCCTCGTAGGGCGGTCCTTGTGTATGCTCGCCTTTATGTAACGAAATACCGATACAAGCAAAACATACTAAAATCAATACACAATATGCAATAGAGGAAAAACAATATGTAGATGCAATGAATGCAAAGGTTATGCTCCTACGAGAATTTTGGCCCAAGAATCACCTAATTTGGAGTTACGAGTAAAAAGTTATGCTAGTTTGAAGTTTGAGGGGAAAAAGGGTAAAAACAGGGGTTTTTAAGGACCTATTTGTAATTTTATAAAATTACAGGGACTAGAGTGTAAATTATAAGGACTAAAAAATAATTACTAAAAGTGTAAGGTTGTTTTTGCAAAATTTTTAGGGCTAAAATAATATTTATACAATTAATAAGGATTAAAGTATAATTTAAAATAATTCTAGGGACTAAAACATAATTAAAATCAGTCCAGGGGTGTTTTTGTAAAATTACAAGGTCAAAATAATAGTTCTAATAATGTATAGGGGTGTTTCTATAAATTTTTAGTTCTAAAAATTAATTTTATAAAAATAATTACGCTTAAATACAAATTTCTACAGTTCTGCACAAAAACAGGGGCATAAACCTAATTTATAGGGCCTAAATGCAAAAAGGCCAGCATTATCCAGGAATTAATTGAATTAATTTTAAACTGGAAATTCGTGGACCGCGTCTATGGGAATAGTTGACTGGAGTTTGACCCGGGTCCATGGGTCCACGGTGGACCAGGGGGAATACCCCTTCGATTTTCTAATCTGGGCCCTATGTTTCAAGATGGACGGCATCGGGGGGGGGGGGGGGGGGGGGTTGGATGTGGCGGCAGAGTCGACGACGGGGTGCTCGCCGGAGTTGGCCGAAACGGTGCTCCGGTCGGTGGTTCCTCGCCGTGAGAGGTCGGGGAGGGAGAGGGGAGAGAGGGGAACCTCACCGAGGGGATGCGCGGGCGCGGGGGAGGCCGAGAGGCGGTCGGCGGCGGTGATCGGAGCTCGGCGGGGAGGTGGCTCCAGTGGTCGCGATCGAGCGGGGGAGAGGCGGCGGGAACGTGCGGTGCCGGCGGGGGGTTTTATAGGGGAGAATGGAGGGAATTGAGCCGGCGCGGGAGGCCCTCCGGCCATCAATGGCCACTAGCGCCATTGATGCGCGCGGGTTCGGGAACGGCTGAAACGGCCGGAAGGCAGGGGGGGGAGGGGAAGGGGAGAGGTGCGCGCGCGCTTGTGCACCGGTTACGGGAGCCGGGGAGGCGGGCGGAGGGAAATCGGCGGGGCTGGCGTCGATTTTCGGTGGCGGGGAGAGAGAGAGACGGAGGAGGGAGATGACATGCGGGGCCCACGTGCCAGCGAGAGAGAGAGAGCGGGAGGGGAGTGGGCCGCGCGCGTGCGCTGGGCCGGCCGGGAGTTGGGCCACAGGAGGGGGAGAGAAGGGAAGGAGGGGGAGGCGGCCTGGCCGGCTGGGTCGAAAGAAGGAGGTGGGGGGGGGGGGGGAAGCGAGTTGGGCCAGAATGGTGGGTTTCGGCACACTGTTCTGGTTTTCTCCTTTTTCTCTTTTGTTTCTCAATTCTTTCCTTCTCTAATTTCTTTTCTAAATCTTATTTCCTGGTTATAATTAGCAATTAAGCTAAATGCTAAATGCACAAGAATCTACATGGATATGACATGTTATGCAAATGTAATAATTTAATTTGATTTATAAAAACAATTTGACCTAGGTTATTTAATTAAACTCCTAAATGCTAATAGTTGGCATTTTTAGAATTTTAAAAAATAGGGTGTTACAAACCTACCCCCCTTAAAATGAATCTCGCCCTCGAGATTTGGAAAGATCAACGAAGAGATTGGGAAACTCGGCTTTCAATTCTTCTTCACGCTCCGAGGTGGCTTCTTCTTCGGTGTGATGGTTCTAGAGTACCTTGCACATTCGGATCACCTTATTTCTGGTAACTCTCTCAACAACTTCTAGGATCTTGGCTGGTTGTTCTGTATATGTGAGGTCCTTCCAAAGGTCTACTTCATCAATGGGGAGTTGTTCTTCAGGCACTCTTAAGCACTTCTTCAGTTGTGACACATGGAACACGTCATGCACATCTGTGAGATGGGAGGGTAGCTCCAACTGATACACAACTTCTCCTCTTCTCTCAAGGATCTTGAAAGGACCGATGTAACGTGGTGCTAACTTCCCTTTGACTTTGAAGCGTCTAACACCCCTCATGGGTGATACCTTGAGATACACAAAATCTCCAATTTCGAAGGATAAGTCTCTTCGTCTACGATCGGCGTAGCTTTTTTGCCTTGACTGTGCAACCTTTAGGTTCTCGCGTACAATCTTAACTTGTCTTTCTGCTTCTTGTAGTATCTCAGGTCCGAAGACTTG
Source organism: Eleusine coracana subsp. coracana (assembly GCA_032690845.1). NCBI lineage: Eukaryota > Viridiplantae > Streptophyta > Magnoliopsida > Poales > Poaceae > Eleusine > Eleusine coracana. The sequence goes on from CM064428.1 coordinate 31,802,929, forward strand.
GTTCTCTCCTGTCTTGTTCCAGAATAGAGGAGTCCTGCACTTCCTTCCATATACAAACTCGTAAGGCGCCATCTCTATACTTGCTTGATAATGGTTGTTATAGGAAAATTCTTCGTAGGGTAGACTCTTGTCCCAACTCTTGCCATATTTCAAAGCACAAGCTCTCAACATGTCTTCTAGTATTTGGTTCGTCCTCTCGGTTTGTCCATCAGTCTGAGGGTGATACGCAGGGCTGAAGTTCAACTTGGTGCCAAGAGATTCATGTACCTTCTCCCAAAACCTCGAGGTGAACTGAGAGCCTCTGTCAGATACTATCTTCTTAGGGACTCCATGTAAGCACACTATCCTTGACATGTATAGTTCTGCCAGCTTCGCACCACTATAAGTTGTCTTGACGGGGATGAAGTGTGCCACCTTGGTTAAACGATCAACTATAACCCATATAAAATCATATCCAGACTGTGTACGGGGTAATCCAACTATGAAGTCCATACCGACTTGTTCCCATTTCCACTCAGGAATCTTTAGAGGTTGGAGCAATCCGATGGGTCGTTGGTGTTCTGCCTTGACACGTTGACATGTGTCGCATACCGCAACATACTCTGTGACATCGCGCTTCATGCCATGCCACCAATAATGAGTCTTCAAGTCTTGATATATCTTAGTACTTCCTGGATGAATGGAGTATGCAGAATCGTGTGCTTCCCGTAGGATTATGTCACGAAGGAGCTTCTTGTCTGGCACACATATTCTTTTACCTATCCATATAGTACCCTTCTCACCTTCTGTGAAGTCGGTAGCTTTTCCTTTCTTAATGAGCTTTTTGATCTTACTTAGCTTCTCATCTTCTAGCTGTCCCTTACGAATTTCTTCATCGAGAGTTGGTTCCACTTCCATTGCAACGGCCTCTAACTCATTCACAAACCCAAGGTTCAGTCGCTCAAACTCCTTGCAGAGCTCTGGCGGTAGCCTTTCCACGATTAACTGACTGCAATAGGTCTTTCTACTCAGGGCATCCGCAACAACATTCGCCTTTCCTGGATGATAGTTAATACCCACATCATAGTCCTTAATCAACTCTAACCAACGTCGTTGTCTTAGGTTCAACTCCGTCTGAGTGAATATGTACTTGAGACTCTTGTGATCCGTATAGATCTCACAACGGTGACCAAGGATGTAGTGCCTCCAAATCTTCAGAGCATGTACCACTGCCGCTAATTCCAAATCGTGTGTTGGGTACTTCTCTTCATGCTTTCGTAGTTGCCTAGAGGCATATGCCACAACATGACATTCCTGCATGAGTACACATCCTAGTCCTTGCCTGGATGCGTCACAGTATATGTCGAAACTCTTACTGATGTCAAGGTAAGATTAAGACAGGGGCTGACATTAATCTCTTCTTCAATTCTTCAAAACTGGCTTGACAACGTGGAGTCCACTCAAAACTCTTGTCCTTCCCTAACAATGTCGTCATTGGCTTTGCTATCTTGGAGAAGTCCTTTATGAATCGCCGATAGTATCCGGCTAATCCAAGAAAACTTCTAATCTCCTTTACTGTCTGTGGTGGTTTCTAGTCTAGAACATCCTTTACCTTGCCTGGATCGACTGACACTCCTCCAGCAGATATCACATGACCGAGAAATGCTACCTCCTTCAGCCAGAATTCACACTTACTCTATTTGGCATACAGCTGGTGTTCACGTAGCTTCTCTAGAACTAGCCTCAGGTGTTCCTCATGCTCTTCTTCATTCTTTGAAAACACCAAGATGTCGTCAATGAAAACCACAACAAACTTATCCAAGTATTTCATGAACACCTTATTCATAAGGTACATGAAGTAGGCCGGTGCATTGGTCAACCCAAATGACATTACCGTATACTCATATAACCCATATCTTATTCAGAAAGCCGTCTTGGGTATGTCTGATGGTCTGATCTTCAATTGTTGATACCCGGATCGTAGATCAATCTTGGAGAATACACAAGCTCCTTTCATCTGATCGAACAAGTCTTCAATCCGTGGTAGTGGATACTTATTCTTGATGGTCACATCATTAAGAGAACGATAGTCCACACACATCCTCTGAGTCTTATCCTTCTTCTCGACAAAGAGTACTGGAGCTCCCCACGGTGAGGAACTAGGGCGAATGAAACCTTTCTCTAGCATCTCATGTAATTGCTTCTTTAGTTCTACCAACTCATTAACTGGCATCCTATAGGGCCTCTTAGATATAGGAGCAGTTCCTGGTATTAAGTTGATAACAAACTCTATGTCACGGTCTAGTGGCATACCTAGAAGTTCCTCAGGAAAGACATCAGGGAAATCACAAACCACCCGTATCTCTTCTATGGGTGTGCCGGTGGTTTGGTTTAGTATGACCTCCTTGGCAGTGGAGTTGGCTGCTACGAACTCAACCTTGGTACCCTCTGCACTAGTCAGCTATACCGACTGCTTGGCGTACTGTATCACTCCATTATACCTGCGTAACCAATCCATTCCAAGTATTATATCTATCCCCTTGGAGTCTAGGATTATGAGATTAGCTGAGAAGTCCACACCCCTTATTTTAAGGGCGACTTTTGGGCATATTTGATTGGTTCTCATTTCTCCACCAGGAGAGCTAACTAGCATGGTATGCTTCATAAGAGCAATCGGTAGGTTGTGCTTTGCCACATATGTGGATGTTATGAATGAATGTGATGCTCCTGAATCAAACAAAATGGTTACAGGTTGAGAGTTAGCTAGAACATACCGAGCACCACATCTGCAGCTTGCTCAGCTTCCTTCGTATTGACATGATTGACACGCCCTTAAGCATAATTCTGCTGTCCTCGATTGCCTGGGAGCATGTTGGCTGGGGCTTGCCTTGGTGCGTTGTTCCGTTGAGGACACTGTCCCATGAAGTGACCTTCCTGTCCGCAGTGATAACATCCGCGCTTCACACCATTAGTGTTTCCAGAGGTAGGGCGGTTCTAGTTTTGTGGAGCTGTTGGGACGGTGGGACAGGGTGCTTGTTGATAGGTGGGGCGAGGTGCCTGCTACTGGTTAGGGCGAGGTGCCTGGTAGTTGGAGCGTTGCATTGGAAAGTTGGGGCGTGGAGCTTGCATAGGTGGTCTGACAGTGTTGGGAGTACCGTGGTATGGGTTGGGAGATGGCATCATACGGGGGCGAGTGTTACTACCAGATGTTTGTCCTTGGAAGGGCATCTTCCTCTTGCCTTCCCTCTCAATCTCATTGCGCTTGTTCTCCACGACAATGGCTTTGTCCACTAGTTTTTGGAAGTTTACATAGTCATTGTTTATCAACTGAAACTGGATGTCATTCTGCAATCCCTCATAAACATATATTGCTTCTTCCCATCGATGTTCACATCCTCAGGAGCATACCTGGACAGCTGGATGAACCTATTCAGGTATTCACTTACTGACATGTTTCCCTGTCTCAGGTCTTGAAATTCTTGTTTTTTCAACAACTTAATGCCAGTAGGGACATAGTGAGAGCGGAAATTATCCTTGAACTCAATCCAAGTGATGCTTTCCACATCAGCATGAGCATTACAATACGCGTCCCACCAGTCTGCGGCTACACCATACAGCTGATGAGCTGCAAAGAGAACCTTCTCTCGATCATTGCATTGAGCGATCATCAACTTCTTCTCAATTGCCTTGAGCCAATCATCCTCTTCCATTGGATCCTTGGATTGGGAAAAGGTAGGTGGCCTAGTCCTTAGGAATTCCCCCAATCTATTCTGGGGTGGAGGTGGAGGTGGGGGTGCATTGTGGTTCTGCTGGTTGTTATGGTTCTGTTGTATAGTGCCCAAAGTTTGGATCACTGTCTGCATGAGCTGAGTCTGCATGGCCAAGAATTGCTCCAGGTTCGAAGCATTATTGCCATCCTCATTGTTCTGATTGCTACCTCCAGCGTGGCCTCTAGTGCGAACCATCTGATAGAATAGGTGGTGGAGTTAGAGTGAGACGAGGTGTGGTAATAGAAAGATCCCTATCTAAATGTATCAAGGAATGATAAGTAAAAGATAGTTTATTTAATGAGCAACCAAATGATGAGGTTGTGGACAAGGTGCTGAGGCATCCCACAACTCACATCAAGCACACTTATTTAACCAAGCCACAGAGTTCATTACATCACACCATGAAAGTAAATCGATCTAAATGTTTGATTGTTACAATCTTTATTCATGGGTAAGGGAATCTCCTAGGCATGGGAGTTGACTTCGTCGGAGACCGAAGGGAGGGAACTTGCGTGCTTCGGGGAGTTTGCAGTCCAAGTGTGGATACCAGAGGAGTAGAGGTCACTCTGCTCGCCCATCTTGACTCGCTGGTCGCGCTTTATGTAATCCTCAGTATCACGCAGCCTCTTTCGAAGAGTGTGGTTCTCCCTCTGTAGTGCTTCCATAGCACGGCTTAAGTCCACCACGACTCCCTGAGTCTCGTCCATCTCCCTGGTGCTCACATAACATTCTGTAGGAGTGACGGTGTACTTCTCCGTGCCTGGCTTCCGACGGGGAATGTGGGCAAAACTTGTCCTTGCCATGCCATGACGGTGAGTGTAGCAGAGGCCAGTGAGAGCCCTCCGAGCAGCGTCATCCACCGCGGCCCCACGAGTAGCCCTAGGGGTGCGGCCATGATGAGTAGATATGACGCGGTCGCCATCGTAGATGTTGACCTCCGCTGTCCATTCCTCACGAAAAGGACGATCCACTTTCTTGATAAAGTACTGAGGCCTGTTGGTGATGCCAATCTTCTCAAGTAGCTACCGCAGAGTCTTGGAAAAGGTCTCACCCTCTAGTCCGAGAGTGGTACTTCTCAGCCATACGGACGGCTAGGTCTTTGTCCTCGTCTGAGTCATCACCATCTTTAGGATCTTCAGGGTCCTCGGGCTCTTCTAGGTCCTCTTCCTCTTGTGGTTCCTCACGGTCCTCTTCTTGCTCATATTTTTCTGGTTCTTCTTCTTCTTTAGGTTCCTTGGGATCTTCCTGTGGTTCCTCTGGAAGCTTCTCGTCCATCACTGGGGTCTTCTCACGTTCAGGTTGATTTACTTCTTCACTTTCTTCCTTCTGAACATGCCTAGGGGCAAGGAGTCCACAGTGGCGTCCAATCGTAACCTTACGAGCGGTCTGTTTGATGCGGGCCATCCACATTTTGAAATCACAAGGCATGAATAAGCAATGGTTAAAGAAATCTGAAATTTAACAAAAGCAACAAAATAAGAAAGCGACAAGGATTAATATTTTGTTAAAATAGTTTGTATTGATGTAAGACAAAATAGGGTCCTTAAATGTGTCCATGGCTAACTAGGCTGACGTCCTGCAGTCGATATGGCTCTGATACCACTTCTGTAACACCCATTTTAAGAAGCAAAACGGGTGCAGCCGTACATGTGCCCAAGATCAAGTTACACACACATACGATACATCATCAATGGTAAACAGAATAATTATCCATATCCTTTAATTATTACATCGTGTCTTTATTACAAAAGGACCCGTGGGTCTAGAAGAAAAGTACATTCAAGTAGCGTAAAGTCGCTAGCGTAGACGTCCCAAACTCCACAGGCATCGACTGGTAGATCATCGCCTAGTACTCGCTTTCTTCATCTTCGTAGTGGCTCCAATCTTCTCCTTGATCTGAATGTCAACGTGGTATAGCAAGGGTGAGTACGTGTCGTACTTAGCAAGTGGGGGAAAAGATGACATGGGATTATAGTCAAGAAAAGGCTTTATAGAGTGGGTTGCATGAGCTTTTAATTAACCTAAGCATCCTATTTACTACGTGGGGTCATCCCAACCATGATTCCACAAGGTGCTATACTAACCAAGTTTCCATCCATCCCATCTTTCCAACCAAACCCATCAATACCCAACTAATCTCGTGAGGATTCTAGGCCGCTCTTGACCGTGAGCACGACTATCAGGATAGTTTGATACTCTGCAGAGTTTGTACCACTTTACCCACAAGTCGTGATTCCCTTGGTGCCCGTGGACGCAACCCACATTACACACTTCCTTTGGTGTGTGGCAGGGTTTCACTACGAGGCTTTTCCAAAGGGTCTCCCAGTACATGCTAGTCACTAAGGTTCCACTCCCGTCCATAAGTGATAGCCCTTCAACAAGCAGCTCATCACCCCAGGAGCCCCCTCTTGAGCCTTTCGGATACAAGGACAGTGCTCTCGACTTCCATTCCCCGCTCCACCAAATGCTGCACCGACACTGGGAGAACACCTAATTACTAGGCCAAGCCTTACCCATGTCGGTCTTGTGATGGCACTGTTTTCCTGGGTTGTCACTCCAAGAACCGGTTCCTAGGATCTACAACAAGCCTACCACCACAACCATGTGCCCATGGCACCACATCCTTTCCACCTGGCTTGCATAGATCCCTAAGCCATGTTGCTAAAAATTTACCAAATATTTCCCACGTGACATTGTTCATTAATCAACATTATTATCAACCCACATCCTATATGCTATCTAAGCATTTTCTACCCACAATTCACCCATTGTTTTGAGGCGACAAGGGACAGGGTAAAACAATACTAGGAAAACCTAACAATAGGTTCCCAACAAATTGACACAAGCGTGCAATTCTATAGTAACATTTCAATAGGTGCAAAATGCATCAAGGACACTTGCCTTCGTCCTGCGCGGAAGGCTACTCTATCCCCTCAAATTCCTGCTCCTGAAAGTCCTCGTAGGGCAGTCCTTGTGTATGCTCGCCTTTATGTAACGAAATACCGACACAAGCAAACCATACAAAAATCAATACATAATATGCAACAGAGGAAAAACAATATGTAGATGCAATGAATGCAAAGGTTATGCTCCTACGAGAATTTTGGCGCAAGAATCACCTAATTTGGAGTTACGAGTAAAAAGTTATGCTAGTTTGAAGTTTGAGGGGAAAAAAGGTAAAAACAGGGGCTTTTAAGGACCTATTTGTAATTTTATAAAATTACAGAGACTAGAGTGTAAATTATTAGGACTGAAAATAATTACTAAAAGTATAAGGTTGTTTTTGCAAAATTTTAGAACATAAACATAATTAATAATGAGTGTAGAGGGTTAAGTGTAAAAAGACAGGGCCAAATTATAATTAAAATTAAGTACAGGATGTTTCTATAAATTTTTAGGGCTAAAATAATATTTATACAATTAATAAGGATTAAAGTATAATTTAAAATAATTCTAGGGACTAAAACATAATTAAAATCAGTCCAGGGGTGTTTTTGTAAAATTACAAGGTCAAAATAATAGTTCTAATAATGTACAGGGGTGTTTCTCTAAATTTTTAGTGCTAAAAATTAATTTTATAAAAATAATTGGGCTTAAATACAAATTTCTACAGTTCTGCACAAAAATAGGGGCATAAACCTAATTTAAACTAAGCACAGGGGCCTAAATGCAAAAAGGCCAGCATTATCCAGGAATTTATTAAATTAATTTTAAACTAGAAATTCGTGGACCGGGTCTATGGGAATGGTTGACTGGACTTTGACCCGGGTCCATGGATGGTGGGGGGGGGGGGGGGGGAAGCTAGTTGGGCCAGAATGGTCGTTTTCGGCCCACTGTTCTGGTTTTCTTCTTTTTCTCTTTTCTTTCTTAATTCTTTCCTTCTCTAATTTCTTTTCTAAATCTTATTTCCTGGTTATAATTAGCAATTAAACTAAATGCTATATGCACAAGAATCTACATGGATATGACATGTTATGCAAATGTAATAATTTAATTTGATTTATAAAAACAATTTGACCTAGGTTATTTAATTAAACTCCTAAATGCTAATAGTTGGCATTTTTAGAATTTAAAAAAAATAGGGTGTTACACACTTAGCCACATCTCTTGGCTTCAGATTCCTGCCCAACATATGCCATCAATTGCATATAAACGTTATGTAAGAAAAATATTCAGATGTATAGAGGCCTGCACATAGTAGGATAGTTAGCACATGACACAACATTACACCATAAATGCAATAGTTTAGTTTGTGGTGCATGTTCTCAATGGTACCCTTCGGCTGGTCCCTTCGGTTGCATCTGCAAGTACAGCACAAACTACAGACAAGCTAATATAGTTAGGTCCAAAGGCAAATGTCATACTGAATGATTGACAAAGCGTATACCCTAATAAGCAGGATAAAAGGAAGGACTCAATGTACAATTATCCTTCGGCTAGAATGTAATTTCCCTTCTCTAGTGCTAGGCTTATCGCATTAGCATTGTGCCGAAACTCAACAGAAACAAGCTTCAAATGACAAGTTTCGGCACTGCACTCAAAGCATCTTGCCATCTTCTAGAGCTGTGATCGCAACGGACGGTGGCATATTGGCATTATGCCGAAGGGCTAACAATTTTCCTTGTTCTGACCATGGCCGAAGGAGACTCCATCACAACAACAAACCGTGTGTGTTTGGCAAGGATGGTGCAGCACTAAAAATCTATTCACCGCTTGAAACTACAGACTCAACGATACAACGGTACAGTGGTGACAACATATGGAGCACATGTTAGGCCTTGGGTACAACAACTTCCAGCACTACGACACTTCAAAATGCATCTTATTCATGCATGCATTCTACACAACAAGAGCTCCTAGATTTTACGCAATAGCTGCCCTTCAACCGTGGGGCCTTCGGGCAAGACTAAGAAAGCACCTTAGCACTTAGAAGTTATCAACTCTGTCATTCCTCCGACCGAGTGTTTTCTATATAAGTTTTTAGTGGCAACGCACATCCACACAGGAACCATTGGTAGTGCAGCGTCTAGCTGCACCAAGTGCACTTTTGTTAGAACTAGCTGTGCATGTACAAAAGGGTAGGGAGCCTCAGTGGCCTCTGCTGAAGAGGTGCTCGACTGATCAGTGCCTCCGGATGCTGGCAAACCTCTACTAAACTATAGTGCCTACGCACAATCCGAAGGCTAGTTTTCATTCGGACCAGCTCTCATATTGCCGCAAGATGACCTCGGGAGCATCACATAGCCGAAGCTTGCCACTATAAGTAGTTCTAAAAACTAGGATAATTTAATCGGCCACGCCTAGGGACCACGTCGACAAATACTAACTTCAAAGACGGTAGGCTATGGGGCCTGTCCATCGGTTATAGTGCTTCCAGACGTTGGCTCTTCGCTGAGAGCTAACTCCAAATATGGAAGACAACGATAATTTGCAAGTCTCCATACTACTCATTGATGTGAATTGTTATAACGAGTTTTGGTGGCTCATACTTATGGCAGTGTGCCTCTCGGCTACCATTAGCGGGGCAGGGTCATGCAATACAACCAACATTGGCGTGACTCATGGGCCTTGGTGCCGCTTGACCCTTTGGAGTGGCTCTAGCTCAGGGGCCTCGGTATTGGTCTGCCGGTAGCACCCTTCGGGGCAAAGCACCAAATGCTTTCATTCGGCCCTTTTTTGTTACTATTGTTATTGTTAGGCTATGCGCCAACTTGCCGATGCATCGGTTTTCAGGACAACAACAACTTGGGGCCTTCGGACCAGACGACTATCGGAGGCCTGGATGCTACTGGTAATTCAGCCGGGTGTCCCTCGGGTCCAGACATCCTCTTTGGGTAGCTAGTTGGAGTAATCTAGCACGTGTTTAGCATTGGCATTTGAGGATGACTAGTAAAGTAAGTAACAGGCTCAATAGCTAGACTGAAGCATTGGCCACGTATCTCATGTGTCGTGATTTTATACTGTGATCCACGCACACGTCTGTATGTTATATACAGAACAAAAGCTTAGTGGCATGCATGCCCTCGTTTGGATCGCCATTTAACAGCGTGCTAACAACATTGTAATGACGTTGAGCAGAGCCCTATGGAAGGGCCATGGCACCCTCGGTGTGCCTCCCTTGCGCTTGCTTTTGGCAAATCAGCTAAAACTATCCTTCGGGGTTTCTCATCCGGCCAAAGTGCTTTAAAATAATTTCCAATCTCAGATTTTGGAGTGAGCTCCAAAACGTACTCCTAAGCATAGAAAACATGATCAGAGGGTCCCTTCGGGCTACGCACGTGCGCACACGATCATGGCTTGTTCTGGGTTTTTTTAACACAGACCTATGTACCTCTCGGCAACTGGCTAAGGTAGCTTTCAGGACATGACTATCTTCCTTCGGGAAATAAGTTGTAGTATACATGTGGTGCAACTATGGCATTGGTGTCGATAGCTCATAGCCTCTGGTGACTTGTTTGAAGCTACCGGCGCCTACGCCTTCGGCAACATACGATACAAGGTTCAGAAGCGTTTGCGTTCTCCAAAGGCGACCTCCAGACGACAATTGTCGAGGGCTATGTCAACAAGCCTAGGCGACCAGTCTTAGGCAGTAGTGAAGCCGATTAAGTCTTAGGCTGTCTCCGGGGTAAAAACTTAAAAGTCCCAAAGTCCATGCGAAGCCGAAGGCTAGCTCACTTCCAAAACTAAATCACGCGTATTCTTAGAACTTAATCAAGTTTAGCAAAGCAAAAGAAGCAACCTAAGTGTCTCTTGTAACTTGCATGGCGCAGCTTAGCAAAACCATATCCACATGCCTAAGCAACATTGCGCTTGTGTGCATTGGGATTGCATTATTTGATGTTATCGTTGTTTCGGGGTATCCCTATTTAACCTTTGGAGTGGCCTGCGGGTTTTGGTGCCACTAGACCCTTCGGAGTGCTCATGGGCCTCGGGATCAGTCTGCCAGGGGCAACCTTTTGGCCAGGACAATTTTCGAGGGCTCTTATCTGGCCAATTTTCGCTGCTAGGTTGAGAGTCGGCTTTCCCGTATGCTATGAGAAGGCAGCTTTGCTGATTTAGTATATTGGTGGTTTTTCCTTGTATCGTGCTTCGAGTACACACTCGCCGGCTATACACGCAGCTGCGGTGTTCGTAGATCATGAGCTTTAGTGATGTTATGACTACATCATGGTAATGTCACCACATAAGTTATAGCTTGATGTTAATTAAAAGCTTTCGACTATATTCCCTTGACTACAAGTTTCTAGCGCTAGCCTTTCGGGATAGCATGCACGCCTTCAGTTTCCGACAGCATGTTTCGGACTGAGGCCGAAGGCCCTTCGGCAATGCCCAAATCAGTACTCTTGCCGGAGGGTGAGTCAACAAATACATGAACATTTGTTGGGGGCCATGAGAACTTTCTCCACTTTTCAAGTGTTTATTATTATTATTATTATTCTTTTTAATCAGGTCTCATTGGGTGGCCAAAGGCAATTCGGTTTGACATGAACTCGACAGTGTTTCAGGTCATTGCTATCGCATATACCGACAAGTTCTGGGCAACTACTCTTCGGGAGCAAGTCCAGTGGTATTTTTGTCGCGTGCCGCTCATCAACGGCTTGCGTAAGAGCCTCGGCGTTCCGTACAACTACCATGACTAAACACACTAGAACATGCTATAAAATAAATGAAGAAAGAAGCAAGTCTAGGCTGCTAAGTCGAAATGTTGATGTGAAGAGAAAGAAAAAAACTTGCAAAATTCAGAAGGCATAGATGGATATCACCTTTGAGGCAGAGTTGTGCAGAATCTTTCTGAAGGGCGAGAGGGCCCCTTAAAGGCTGATGCCACAGGGCGAGTTCGAAGGACCCCGAGACGGTTGATATCGAAGGGCGTGTCCGGAGGGCCCCCGGTAGGTTGATGCTGAAGGGTGAGCCCAAAGGGCCTTCTGAAGGCTCATGCCAAAGGACCCTCAGAAGGTTGATATCGAATGATGAGTCCTAAGGTTTTTTTTTGCATACCCCGAAGGACCAACAAGAAGCACTCCCGAAGGCACATCCCGATGGATGACCCAGAAACCAGCCCAAGGGCACATCCTGAAGAACCGGTCACAAAATGAGCCCGAAGGCACATCCCGAAGGATGAACAAGAAACCAGCCCGGAGGCATATCCCGAAGGACCACTTATAAACGTTCCCAAAGGCTGATCCCGAAGGGCAATATAGAAATGAGCACGAAGGCAAATTCTAAAAGAAGACATATAAACGTGCCCAAAGGCAAATTCCAAAGGAAGACTTATAAACGTGCTCGACGGCTAATCCGAAGGGCCACCAGAAAAGGTACCCAAAGGGCCTCCGAAAAAGGGTGCCCAGAGGGCCTTCGAATAAGGTGCCCGAAGGGCCACCAAAAAAGGTACCCAAAGGCAGATACCAAAGGGCCATTGAAAAAATTGCCCGGAGGGCCTTCGAAAAAGGTGCCCGAAGGGCCTCTGAAAAAGGTGCCTGAAGAGCCTCCGAAGAAGGTGCCCGAAGGCAGATACCAAAGGGCCATCGAAAAAATTGCCCGAAGGGCCTTCAAAAAAGGTGCCCGAAGGGCCCCCGAAAAAGGTGCCCGAAGGGCCTCCGAAAAAGGTGCCCGAAGGCAGATACCAAAGGATCATTTATAAACAAGCTCAAAAAATTCAACTTTTGCTCACGAGACATTTTGTATCCCTCCCCACGGTTGGCGCCAGCTGTTGTAGTTACAAGTCCCAACATACATATAATGGGCTATGCCAATCCCAAGGGTTGGCAACGCTAGAGGAAGGATACAACTAGCCAAGAAGAGAAGGAGACGACCTCAATCAATCCCCCCCCCCTCATGACCTCTAGGGTCTTGTATTTATAGAAATGGGAGAAGAGGGGAATCCCTTTTCTACCCTTAATGTGTTACAAATCACCATTTTACCCTTGGTGGGGGTACAAGTACACAAATGCCCTCAGGCTTACAATTGGACCAAAAGACTATATGGGCCGAATATGAGGTATCTGAGCCCATGAGGAGAAACAATGGGTTCCTTGAACCCTAGCTCCAACACTTTGCACTCGACACAGTGCTCCACAACCGAGAAGCTGGAGGAAAGATTGTTAAATGGGTGGTCGAATTTGGTCAGTATACCATTACGTTCGCAGCTCGGTTGGCAATTAAAGGACAGGCGTTGGCCAACTTTGTTTCGGAGTGGACAGAGATTCAAATGCCTCCCGCGTTGCATGATGTTGACTACTAGAAAATGTATTTCGTTGGATCCCTCCAATTACCTGGAGCCAGTGCGGGAATCATGTTCATCTCACCCACAAGAGAGAAGCTATGATATGTCCTTCAGATCATGTTTCGCCTATCCAATAACGCTGCGGAATATAAAGCTCTCCTACACGGTCTACATTGCTATTTCATTCGGCATTAAGCGTCTCGACGTCTTTGGTGACTCAGCCTTGGTCACTAATGAGGTCACTAAGGATTGGAACTATGTAGATGACAATATGGGTGCTTATTGCCAAGAAGAAATGAAGCTCGAATACAAGTTCGATGGATTGAAGTTCACGCATGTTCTTCGAGATAAAAACCAAGCGGCTGACGAATTGGCCAAGATGGGATCATCTTGTACTAATACCAGTCGGGCTACTGGTCAATCACCTTTCTTGTTGGTCTACGGCTCAGAGGCTATGTTGCCAACCGATGATAGTCTTGTTTCAGCACGAGTCAAAGGATATGATGAGAAGGTTTTAGAGGAGAACCAAGTGATAGATTTGATTGCGGCAAAGGAGTTGCATGATCACGCTCTGTTTCAGTCGGTGCTATACCAACAAGGCCTGCAACGTTATTATGATAAGAACATACGCAGTCGCTAGTTTCAAGTTGTAGATTTAGTGTTGCGCCGAGTGCAATCAACGGTGAATAAACATCAGCTTTCTCCAAAGTGGGAGGGACCCTATGTTGTGAAAGAAGTCACTCGGCCGGGGGCGTACCGACTGATGTATGAAGATGGCGATGATATACCAAACTCCTGGAATATAAATCAGCTACGTCGTTTTTATACTTAGTTTATAATTTGTATTTTCATACATTATTATTGAATGAAACTTTGGTCTTTTTGATCCAAGATTTTTTGAGGATTTTCATTCTAAACTTGTCTCGATTCCTTAATCTATTATATTAAACAATCGAGCCAGGGGGCTAGTAATAATGTCCCACTACTTCCTAAACTTATGAAATTATGGTTTTGGATTTTCCCGACCGATTTTTCATCTTTTGACACGGTCTTCAGATTTTTTTGGTCTAACGTCTAAACATCATGTTATATACCTCATACTGCACATCCGACTGCCACTACACTAAACCCAGAGCCAAAGTACGAGAGGTCATGTGTCGACTGGTCGATTCTGCTTGTTACGCGGTTATGAGTTACAACCTAATATGTTAAGGCAGACTGATGCAATTTCTGTCTTTAAATGACAGGAACAGACTTATGATCTATTTATCAACTTTTTAAGCTAAACAAGCATAAAAATTATTTACATCAAGGTAATATTGTATTATTACATAAATACTACTAATGTTTTCTAACATTGCAGATATTACAGATCAACCTCTACGTTGTCAACTAGAGCTCAGGAGGTCTCTAGCATGGAGTCCATAAGCAGCTGGCATTGGTCTTCGGTCAAGTCTGGGTTGAAGGCCTCCTTGATTTTATCCGCAGGAGACCAAGATTGGCGAATAGCCAGCACTTGGCTCCCGGCCTCGATCGCCACTCTCTGAGTGTTGTCCGCAATAACTTCTGACGAATGCTCCAGCAGATACTCTAGGAAGTGGCCAGTCTACTCTACTTGGTTAGCATGAATATAATTCAATGCTTTCCAAACGCCGTAAGACAGAGCTGCAAGAGATATTTTTGGTCATCAAGATAAAAAGTTGATTCAAGGATAGTAAAGATACGTTGGAGAGCTTACTGGCGAGATTACATTTGAAGGATTTTGAGATGCTTTTAGCTTCCTCTATCTTCACGTCAGCCTCCTCCAGTTTCTTCTACAGCCGAGCGATCTCGGTTTTTTTGCTCTTCGACCGACTTGGAGAGATTTTCCTTCTCAGCATTTAGAGCATCTACAAACCTCTGCTGATTGGAAGTTAACTTCTCTAGGTCAGCAACCTTCTGGTCACGAGCTAAAGACATATAATGAATCTTTATTGTCAGAGTGATTAGAAAGTATAAAAAATTGGTATGCGACCATACCGGCAATGTCAGCATGACTCTGCTCCAAAGCTTTGGTCATCTCTTTATGGTCGGTCTGCAGCCTTTCAACCTGTCTTTTGGCAAGAGAGAGTTGCTCACCAGTAAGTAGCATAACACCAACAATGAGTTAATATCTTAAAGAAAGGATTGAGTATAAAAGAAATTTGAGACATACCAAAGGTCTCGGCTTCGAGGTATTCAACTCTGGCCTGTTTCCTCTCCATGAGAGGATACATTTTCTAAATACAGAGAAGATGGTTAAGCTAAGGATCAAGCTGAGACAAAGAAAGAATCTTGGTATTGATGTACCTTGTTGGCCTCTCGGTGTTGATACATTATCTCCACATCATCCAATTCAGGCCGACCAATTGTATCTGTGGCTAGTGTTGCCTTGCCTTTATTAAGATGGGAAGGAGCGCTGACCAGAGAAGGGTTGACAATTTATAGTGCCGCCTCTGGTGTTGATGCAGGAGCTGCTTCTTCAGAAGACTTCCTTGGCTTGGTCGGTTTGCTGACCAGTCAAGGTAAGTCGGTCGGACGAGGAGTTGGGTTTGACCGAGTGTCCTCGGATCCTTGGGTACTTTGAGCATCGCTCGACCGACCTCTATGAACATCAGAGAACATGGTGGTTGATATTAGACAGTGGTTATTAACCATATAAGTAAAGAATCAAGAGATCAAGGGGGCTAACCTGGAAGCTTTCTTGATCTTGATTCGGCAGACTGTTGGTGGTCATTACGCACCCACTTATATACCGCAAGAGGATTGTGTACGATTGTAGCACTTTTTCCCTTGAATTGAGTATTCCAAGGTTTATCGAATCCATAGGGACCTTAGGGGTAATTAAACAAAGTTAACAGTAAAAGATCTAATCAAAGCTACTATCGAATTCAAGTTGCATGAGGGGAGACTGGCCAGCGCAAAGGTGCGCCAGACAGTAAATCTGTCGTTGCGCTGATTGGCGTAGGCGTTGAGCCGATCGGCACACTGGTGAATCTATCGTCGCACCGATCGACGTAGGTGTTGAGCCGATCGGCACACTAGTGAACCTAAGCCAAAGTGCGCCACATACCTTGTAAGCCTATGCTGTTAAGTGAGTAGCCAAGTATCTACTAGTGAGATCGTAACCAGAAACTCTAATCAAATAGCATCATAATGGGTAATTACATAGATCAATGAAAACCTATAATGAATAAGACCACCCTGCTTTTTGAGCAGCTCCCGATTTATCGCTACCGAGAGGAAACCCTTCATCGCGCGAGTATCTTACCCTACTCAATTATCCAATAGTGTTGCGCAGGTTTAGTGCTGTCACAGCTAAACCATACTACTAGCATCATCAAGCAACCATAACCAATACAATGTCTGAATGCTATCCTAATCACCATGATCAAGATAATATCTACTTACATAGCCTAGAACTAATCAATTGGAATAAGCACATGCATGATTATAGAATCAAGATAGACAAATCACCAAAATCATCATGAACATAATCAATCATCCTTAAGATACATAGAGAAAGATTCATCTCCATCGAGATGGCCTACCTTGACGGATCAACTCTTAACACCAATGGTTCTTGAAACTCAACTAGACATCTATTCTAATGGGGCAAGCCTCAGTGGCTCTAACTCACGGATCTGTTATCCCTCTGTCGCCTCTGCTTCCTTTCTCACCGCGACCAGGGTTTACAAGTATTTATAGAGGTTCTACTAGTAGAGGACTCAGTTTCTAGCAAATAAGGCGATTGCGCCGATTGGTGCAAGCCGTGTCTTCTCTGGTTTCTTCTCCAAGTCGGTTCCTCTGCCTTCCACAGCTGCCATGTGGGCCTTTTCCTTCAAGATAAAGTATTGTACTGCACATCGAGATCTTGAAGTTCCATAAATCTTCTAGGCAAATATCTTCAAGTGTCTTGCGCAGATAAACTTTCATAAACATGTGGAATGGGCCTCGGTCACTTAGGACAAAATACCCGTGCGCTGACCGGCTCATGGACTACGCCGATCATCGCATTGGGCTTCTTCAGTGCTTTTTATCAGTTCTGGATTCCTATCCTCTCCAACATCTCTTTAATCACCAATTTTACTTGTTTCTGCAGTAAAGCTCCAAAACAACGCATATACAAATATATAGGCAATATCATAGGTAAATGGCCTAAATTAGTATCAATTATGCTCTAATTGGGGTAATATTCACATATAAAAGGGGCACTTGGGGAGTGCCAACAGTTCCCCCACATTTAAACCTTTGCTCGTCCCGAGTAAAGTAAAAGAAAGAAAAATCAAAGAACATACTCTTTCTATCATAAAAGATATCTCAAATCAAAGAGCTTGACCTCCCCACAAACAATCAATCCTTAGTGTCGCAGTGTGGGATGTGGGACCGCGACACTACAAGGTTCTCTTATCTCCATGGTTCATATAGCTCGGATGACCTATCCATACATCCCCTCCAATTACTCTCGATGCCACGTTGCCCTGTGTCTTGTATCTCTTCACTTCATCAACAGTACGACACTCTTCTACCTTTAGGAGAAACTTGAAAGAGTAGGGAGTTCCACCTATATTGAAGCTTATCTCACCACTCCCAACATCAATACTTGCTCTTGCTGTCCTCAAGAAGGGTCGGCCTAAGATCAATGGGTTTCTCATCCTCTTATCCATATCAAGCACAATAAAATCAACAGCGACGATGTGATCTCTAATTTGAACAGGCACATCCTCAGCAATTCCATCAGGGAAGCATACCGATTGATCGGCTAACTCCAAACACATACCCGTAGGCTCCAATTCAGGCAAATTGAGACTTGTGAATATATGACGGGGCATAACACTTACACTTGCTCCAAGATCGCACAAGCACCTATCAAATATCCTTGTTCCAATCATGCATTTGATGCTTGGTGATCCAGGGTCGGGTTTCTTCTCAAGTGCAACATCATTGATTGCCGTCGTAAGCTCCTTACTAACCTTCACAACCTCCTCAGAACCTAGAGACTTCTTGTTTTGCATCATGTCCTTAATGTACTTGGCATAGGTGGGTACTTGAATAGCATCAACAAAAGGGACATTGATGTAAAGCTTCTTTATAATATTGATGAACCTTGCAAATTGCTCGTCGTTTTGCCACGCTCTTTCTGTCTTCATCAGCAGTTGAGTATCCAAGAACATGGCAGGGCCATGCTCCTCTGTATCCATGCCCATTTTCAGACCAGAGAGGTCAACATCCTCCTCGCGCCGATCAGCGCTTTCAGGGAGCCGATTGGTGCCATCAGGATCGTCGTGCCGATCGGCGCCAGGTGTGCGCTGATCGGCGTGGGGCCTCTTTGTTCCTGCAGGGTGTTCTGGATCTTCTGTTTGTTTTCCTGACCGCGTAGCTATTGCCTTCAATTGTTCTGCAGATTTTGTATTGCTAGGAATAGCCCCTTTGTTGCCTTGAATGGCTTGCGATAACTGTCCCATCTGTTGCTCCATAATCTTGGTATGCTTCAAAATCTGCTCATTGGAGCTCCCAATTTCTATCACCTTGTCATTAATTCCCTCAAGGACACGATCAATCTCCTTAAATTTAGCTTGATTGTCCTTGTTGATCTTCTCTTGAGCTTGGAAGAACTCATGACATTGGAGAAGAAGTGGGATAGAATTTTGCATGGATGAACTAGGAGAGAAAAAACTCCTTTGCTACTGATATTAGGGCTTCCATCCACTATTCTTCATATATTCTAGCATCCTCATCTCTTCAGGGCAATCTTTCTGCACATGACCAAATTCTCCACACTCACCACAAGTGGAGCGTGATTCTGCTAGCTTGAGTGGCTCTTCCTTAGGGATATGGAGATTATTCTCCAACCTCCTTTGAATAGCGTCGAGGTGATCTATAATCAAGTCTTCATGAGTCCTCTCAATCACACTCTTTGCCACTCATTTTGAAGGTTGCAAATTCCTTGAACTTCTCTCACCATCCCATGATTAATTTTCAACTAGCAACTTGATCAAATTCTTAGCTTCGGTGGGAGTTTTTGACATGAACGAACCTGCAGCTGAAGCATCTAGGTTTTGACGAGATAGCTAATTCAATCCTGTGTAGAACATCTCAACAACTTCTCCAACCGTCAGACCATGATGAGGGCATGCATCCTAGCATTCATTGTATCTCTCCCATGCTTCTCCAATGCTCTCATCAACATTCTGTGTAAATCCAAGAATCTTATTCTTCAAAGCTTGAGTCTTACCAGGAGGGAAGTATTTGGCTAGGAATTCAGCTGCTAACATGTTCCACACCATCTTTACTGGGTTTTCCAATCTATTGTACCATTGCTTGGGGCGTCCAACTAGAGAGAAGGGGAACAGCCGCACACTTGCTTGGTTTCTGTCCAATCCCGCTATCTTGAATGTATTGCAAACCTTATTTAAGTGTTGCAAGTGATGATTGGGATCTTTCGAACCTGTGAACGGTTGTTGCACCACTATTCTAACATATCTCTCCAATTGATACGGAAGTTGATCTTGAGCTTCTTGGAAATCTGTCTTGACAACATTAGTCAATTGAGGCTTGAGATGATTAAGCATAGGTAACTCTGCCATCTCCTCTTCTTCTTGATCTTGAACTGGATCTTCTATTGTGAATAATGCTCGAGGGGTGGCGCGGACTGCTTCTCCAGCTAAATCTCCAAGTGACTTGCTTCTCTTCTCTGATGTTCTCTTCTTGTGAAAGAGTCTTTCTAGATCATCGGTGTAATTAGAGGGTTTGTTTGACTTAGGACTGTCCATACCTGTTAGTTTCACTTAATAGAGTATATGTACTAAAGAGACAAGTAAAGCACAATGACTAAACACTAATACATCAAACAATGTTTAAAAACCTGCTATGGTCCCCGGCAATGGCGCCAGAAAAAGGTAAGCTTGTTGGTCGTAATTACGCACCCACTTATATACCGTAAGAGGACGGTGTATGATTGTAGCATTTTTTCCCTTGAATTGAGTATTCCAAGGTTTATCGAATCCATAGGGACCTTAGGGTAATTAAACAAAGTTAACAGTAAAAGATCTAATCAAACTTACTATCGAATTCAAGTTGCATGAGGGGAGACTGGCTAGCGCAAAGGTGCACCAGACAGTAAATCTGCCGTTGCGCCGATCAGCACAGGCGTTGAGCCGATCGACACACTAGTGAATCTATCATCGTGCCGATCGGCGCAGGTGTTGAGCCGATCGGCACACTGGTGAACCTAAGCCAAAGTGCGCCAGATACCTTGTAAGCCTATGCTGTTAAGTGAGTAGCCAAGTATCTACTAGTGAGATCGTAACCAGAAACTCTAATCAAATAGCATCATAATGGGTAATTACATGGATCAATGAAAACCTATAATGGATAAGACCACCCTGCTTTCCGAGCGGCTCCCGATTTATCGCTGCCAAGAGGAAACCCTTAATCGCGCGTGTATCTTATCCTACTCAACTATCCAATAGTGCTACGCAGATTTAGTGTTGTCTCCGCTAAACCACACTACTAGCAACATCAAGCAACCATAACCAATACAATGTCCGAATACTATCCTAATCACCACAATCAAGATAATATCTATTTACTTAGCGTAGAACTAAGCAATTGGAATAAGCACATGCATGATTATAGAATCAAGATAGACAAATCACCAAAACCATCATCAACATATTCAATCATCCTTGAGATACATAGAGTAAGTTTCATCCCCGTCGAGATGGCCTACCTTGGCGGATCAACTCTGAACACCAATGGTTCTTGAAACTCAACTAGAGATCTATTCTAACGGGGCAAGCCTTGGTGGCTCTAACTCACGGATCTGTTGTCCCTCTGTCGCCTCTGCTTCCTCTCTCATCGCGACCAGGGTTTACAAGTATTTATAGCGGTTCTACTTGTAGAGGACTCGGTTTCTAGCAAATAAGGTGATTGCGCTGATCGGCGCTGGATTACGCCAATCAGCGCAAGCCGTGTCTTTTCTGGTTTCTTCTCTGAGTCGGTTCCTCTGCCTTCCACAACTGCCATGTGGGCCTTTTCCTTCGAGATAAAGTCTTGTACTGCACGTCGAGATCTTGAAGTTCCATAAATCTTCTAGGCAAATATCTTCAAGTGTCTTGCACAGATAAACTTCCATAAACATGTGGAATGGGGCTCGGTCACTTCTGTGGGCCAAAATACCAATGCACGGACCGACTCATGGACTACACCGATCGGTGCACTGGGCTTCTTCAATGCTTTTCATTAGTTCTAGATTCCTGTCCTCTCCAGCATCACTTTAATCACCAATTTTACTTGTTTCTGCAGTAAAGCTCCAAAACAACGCATATGCAAATATATAGGCAATATCATAGGTAAATGGCCTAAATTAGTATCAATTATGCTCTAATTGGGGTAATATTCACATATAGAAGGGGCACTTGAGGAGTGCCAACACAGACGCTATTCTTTGAAGAAGTGGTCTGTGAATCAGTCTCCTTCCTCTTCTAGGAAGACTTGCCGACTTCATCAGTTTTTTGTGCCACTCCTGCATCACTCGACGCTTTGTTCAGGGGCTCTGACTAGCTTGATGGTTGGTCAGAGTGAACAGGAATTGGTAGACCGGCGCCTTGGGAAAGCTCTTCCTTGTCATCACCCTGATCCCCCACATACTGCATGCGACGATGGGCGGTCTGCTTCACTCGTCGACTAGGGGGAAGGCAGGTTGATAGAGATGGGGTGACAATATGATCAACAGCTCCTGATGGACGAATGCCTGCTGATGAACTTGAGCCTCCAGCACCGGTCTACCATGGCTTCTTGACATAATCTTGTCCCTCTATGTCGGTTGGAGGGAGTGGAGGTGAGACACAATGGTGTCGAGAACATTCAAAAACACCAAGACATCACTTATTGTGATTATTCCAAAAGACGTCATAATTATTCAAGACGATCGAAGATTCACTCGGGCTCGCAGAGTGCCTACATTGTATGCCTTTGCTATCAAGAGGTGGTCCTGAATAATTTCTCCCTCGAACATCTTCGACAGTCGAGACCTTCGCAGAATGGAGTTTGGAGGATTAGGAACTTCTCTTGTTTCATCATCGGTGGCATACATCTAGGCAGGGTGACTCTGCTGCTTCAAGGGTTGCACCCGGCGAACTATAAAGCTTTTGGCTATAGTAATGCCATCAACTCCCTCACTCTTTAGCCCTGCAATTTTCTCCATCAGGGCGACCACTTGAGGGTCGGTCGGATCCGGCTTTTCAGACCAATTGAGTTGGGGGGTTATCACAATAAAACCACTCATACCTCCAGTTCTTATTCCCGGTGTTCAGGGGTACATTGATGTATGCGTCCTTCTTGCGCAACTAGACGACCACTCCTTCAACGGTGACTTGGTTGTCCTTGGTCGGTAGTGGTCGGAGGACAAAGATATGGCGAAACAAAGTAAAATGGGGCAAGACACCCAGGAAAGCTTCGCATAGATGTACGAAGATTGCAATGTGAAGACTGGAGTTAGGATTGAGGTTGACGAGCTCAATCCCATAGAAGAATAAGAGCTCGTGCAAGAAGCTACAGCACGGCACTCCAAATCCATGCTCGAAAAAAGAGCAAAAAAATACTATCTCTTTATGGATTGGGAGGGGGCGGGTCTCCTTGGGTACCTTCTAGTCGACGTGGGCTTGCTCCGGGAGGATGCTGTCCATCACCATCATGTTCAAATCCGTGGTGGTGATGCTGCTCATGGAGAACTCCCAGAGTTGCTCTGGGATCTCCAGTTCCGAAGAGGATACTCGGTGGCGGTGGCCTTCTTGGTGGACTTGCGACCCATTTGAAGATTAGGGTAGTGGATTTGAAGGCTAAGGCTACAACCAAGCAAACACTCGGGGGCTAGAAGGTGGTGAGGATCTACGGCGGCGAGGAAAGGTGCTAACCCTAGTTTTGGGAGCAGAGGAGTCACAAAAACAGGGGAGGCACGAGGAAGACGAAGAGTTGTGCGCGAAATGGCGGCGTGGACCTGGAGTCAACAGTCCATGCCCCTTTTTATACTTTTGCCTTTTGACCTAGTCGTTTGGGTCCCATGGGCTGGTATGGGCCGTACAGTAATGGGCTATTTTATTTAACAATAAAACTAATAAATAGGCTTTGTTCATTAAAAAGAATTGCAGCTATTTTCCCTGAGTAATAATCTCGGGGGCTTCTTTGATGAGAAGCAGTGGCAAGGTCACTTATAAATATTTCCCGTATTTATATGATTTGATGATCATATGGCGAAGGACTAGAAGGTCAAAAGGGAGCAAGTTCTAAGGATAAGTTTCTGATTGATGTCAATAAATAAATATCACAAGATTGAACTTGCATTGAGTTGAGTGAAATTTAAAGAAAGACTATATTATGATTGATGTCATTATAGTTTAGTACTCAATTATGATTGATGTCATAATTAATTTTTGATTCCACACATGATAGATGTCATGGGGGTCAAATGGTCACTCGGCTAAGAGTGAAGATCACTCTACCTTTATCACAGTCGGTCGGCACAATTGATATTGGACAGACCGAGTGCCTGGTTTGATGATCAGGAATTAGCTATTCAAATTTGATGATTTGAGTAAAATTACATAACAAAATGTTAAGAGCTAATATTATTAGACTCTTGCATTATTTGTTAGTCTCCAAATTATACAAGAGTCGGGGGCTACACCTAATCAGGTGCACCTGACCGGTGCACCAGATCTATCAGGAACTTGGGTCATGAGGCATTCCTAATTTATGACCTGTTCATATCGACATTGAAGGTCACTTGGCGAATGACAGCTCAAAATCAGAAAGCACTCGGGGGCTGATGTGGGATACTTGCCTTACGGGTATCAGTAGACATGCTTAAGTCGATAGCCGACCGGGTACTTCATCAATAAGGAAACTGACTGAGTCGGCTTAGAGCACAAGGCAATTAGAGATAGACTTTCTATGTAAATCCTTGTAGATTACGAGTAGGACTCTTCATGTACCCCCTACCGACCGGATATATAAGGCGGCAGGGAACCCCTCATCAAGGACACGACATTACAAGCAATACAAACCACAGAACACAGGACGTAGGGATTTTACTCTAATCGAGAGGGTCCGAACCTGTATAACTCGACGTCTTGTGCATACCATCGTAGTTCTTAGTCTCGACGTAGCCCTATAAATCTATTGCCGAGATCAAGTCTAGACAACACCCTAGCCTTAGATGTGCAAGATGATCTAGTTACTCTCACTAGCACTCTCAAGATATGCAATATCTCCTCCTAGTGCTCTCCTCTCTTCCTCTTGGCTCTCACCAAATGCTCCAAGCAATTCCACTAGCCAAGAGAGGTCTCCAAGACCCCAACAACGAAGTTATATAGGCTTCCAACCTCCAACTACCCGTTGCTCCACGAAATTAGCTTTCTGGGCCTACTGACCAGACTGTCCGATCACTGTATGACCGGACCGTCCGGTCACTGCAAACCTAAGCACCAACGGCTCTGCCCCTCTGCTGACCTCCACTAACCAGACCATCCGATCAGTTGACCGGACCTCTGGTCCGTTTCTCTCTCCAGTCCAAAAACATTTCAGCGCTGCTTCCTCGCTGCCCAAGTCCCAGATCTATTAACCGGACCGTCCGGTCACTAGACCGTACCGTCCGGTCTCTAGGTCTTCTAGACTTGGCAGTTTCCTCGCTTCTTCGATGTAAGTCCCAGACAACTTCACCTAGTGACCGAACAGTACGGTCACCATTGACCCCTCTGTCCAGTCACTATGTTCCGAAGTTAAAACTTGTCGTCTTCACTGGACTTCATTTCTTGGCTTCTCCGAACAGCTCCTTTGCTCTTGCACCATAGCTTGTCCTTAGCTTTGATCCATCTCCATCAACCCTTGGACTCCATCAAGCTCACAAGCCTCTATGCTTGCAGTTATTGTCATCAATCACCAAGGCCGTCGTCTACAATCATCATGAAGTAGAAAATGTTTCCTACACAAACAAAACTTGTGTAGACATTAGTCATATATTTCATGTTTGTCATTCATCATCAAAACATCATATCTTGGGGTGACCTCAATGGTCATGATCCTTACACGTCTTCATCACACCACGGTTTTGAGGTTCAACCGCGAAACCATCCGTGTTTCTTACCTCTCCACGTGTACGGTGTGGGTCGCCCTTGACTTCACCCGGCATTCCGATCGTCCAGCCTCTAGTCCCCTACTTATGTTCGATCCTCTCACCGTTGACCGCCAAGTCGACTCTATTGACCTACACATCATGAGACAAGCAAATATATTTCCCATCTGCTGCAAACTCTCAAACATCTTCATCAACTCCGGTTAGTCAAAACCATGACATGCACAAACTCATGCAATCCCAAGATTCCCGTATTTCAACTCAAATGCCGAATCAACCAAAGTCAATTACTCATCACATATTGCAAACCATGGCACATTTCCACATGGTTTCTCACATACCCAAGAACAAGGGATCTTGTAAGAGTCATTCAACATATCAGAAGAAAATTAACCTGTGCTTTTTCAATAGAGATCATAGTGCTGATGAGTTGGTGCATTTGGAAACAAAGAAATAGCTGGCTCCTTAGTGATAGAGATCCCTCGGTGGTTGAATGCAAAAATCAATTCAAAGAGGAGTTTGCTCTAGTTATGCTAACGGCAAACGCAAAATATTTTCCTGAGATTAAATCATGGCTAGAATCTTTCTTAATGTTAATTCCTTTTTCTCTTTGTTTTCATTTTGTAAACTTCTTTGTACAGACTCTCTTTTATTTAATTAAATAAATAGTCAGTAGGGACTTTTGCCCCTCCTGTTGTGTCAAAAAAAACCAAGCTCCACCCTAAGCATTTGCGAGCTGTACACCGTCGTCACTGGGACAATCATTCTTCCATTATTACTGCTTGCTGCCCTGGTTCACTCTCTTTCAGGGAAACAAAGAACTTGTTCAGTAAGTGGTGAGGGAGTGACTCCACATATATTATACACATTGTCCTATTTTTTTCCTATACTAATATGTCAGGACAAGGTGGTGTTGTTTCGGTTGCGGTGTTCCAAGAGATGCAAGCACAAATTACTCAATTGACACAGCAGATCCAAACACTTTAGCATAACCTATGCCATGCACCTCACATGGCGGATGAACCTACTGATGAAGAACATGTCGAGGATGATGATCCTGCTGCCCAGTGGCGGACCTCCCATGATTCATGGGCATTCACTTGAATGCCCAAATTTTTCACAAAGAATGAAACATGCATGCATGTGTATTTAGCCCATGGACATATAAACAAGCAAGTTGGTTCAAAATTTGACTCAACAGTGCAAAAATTCAAAAACCAAGTAAAAAAATGCAGATTTCATCTAGTATTTTCTCAAAATTTCTTCTAACAAATTGAAGCATTCTTGTTTGAATGCATGGCTTAGAGATTTTGTGTCCGCCACTACTGCTGCCTTGGAGGCAGAGACTGTCCGTCTTCAAGCTGAGGCGACACATCGTGCTGCTGCTAGAGGTAGTGGTAGAAGACGTGGTGCTTGTCGAGGTCATAGTTTTGGCTTTGGCAATTTTGGTGCACCTAATATGAGGCCACAATTTTTTGGTCATGCACGATGTGTTCCTATTGGAGGTGCTGCAGGTTTTGATGGTGATGCTGATTTTGCTTATCAAGATGATCATCGAGCAACCAGCATGGTCACCGTGGTGGTTACGATGATCATGGAGGTGGTCATTTTGGTGCTTTTGGCGACCACCAATTTGCTGGTAATGACGTCCATCGTGAGAGCCATCGTGGTTATCCTGAACGTCGCCGAAATGAAGATGGTTGGGAAAAGTTAAAGTGTCCATACATGCATTTAACGGGAAGGAAAATGCTGATTCTTATTATGAGTGGGAGACCGTGCAGAATATTTGATTTGTATGCGTACCCTGCTGATAAGAAGGCGAAGTTGGCAGCACTTGAATTAAAAGGTTATGCCATCACATGGTGGAATCAAGTCCGTGCAGAATATCAGCATGTGGGACATGATCGTATCACTTGGGAAGACATGAAGAGGGAAATGAGACGTTGTTTTGTTCCTGCATATTATTCTCGTGAAATGCATTTGCGGCTGAAATGTCTTGTGCAAGGTGATCACAGCATTGATGAATATTTTCAAGAAATAGAAATGTGCCTCCTTCGTACACGAATAATTAAGGATGAGGAATAAATGATGGCTCGTTTCATCATTGGCTTGAGTAAGCCAATTGCTAACAAAGTGGACATGACCAGTTATACCAATCTCATGGAATTGGTGCATTTTGCAAAAAGGGCAGAACGACATCTTGTTGAATCTTATGAGAATCATGGTTCATTTCCAGCTAATAATAATACTTCCCCATGGTGTCATTCACGACAGCATGGTTCAAACACATCTTGCTCTTGAGCACCTTTTACATCTCGTGCTATTTCTACACCAACAAAACGAAATGAAGTAAAAGAAAAAATGTTGGCCCAAGTCAGACAAGCTCCTCTACTGCTCCAGCTAAGAAGACAAGTAAAATTGAATGTTTTAAGTGTGGTGATCATGGTCATAAACAAGCAGAGTGCCCCAATGGACATATTACTTTAGCACTTGCAGATGGTACTTATGATTCACAAAGTGAGGAGGAGGATTGCAACTATGACACAGGTCTACAGGATGGAGATTTGGAAACTTTTGAGTACACAGCGGAGGATGGTAAATGCGAATTGGGCTTAAATTGTTTAGCAATGACATGTTTCTCTAATTGGTAATACTCACATCACACAAGCTATTGTTCCTAGCTCTACACAGGAAATTACTTGTGCAGATTTTGATGACCTGCTTGCTGATTTGATGATTTGGACACTCATATTTTTCCACGAGAAGATAGTATTAGTGAGCCTGCTACTGATCCTTCGAAGAATCCTTTTATCACCTTTTGCAAGAAACGAAAATGGAGATGGTTTCCCGCTGGTCAATCCTTTCTATGTTAGGATCAGAGTTTGATCAGAATGTTCTTGCCCTCCCTTCGATTGGGCAAGTGGTGGTCTCCTTATTGCCTGGAGAGCAAAGCTAGGGGCTGTTGGAGCAACTAGAATCGACACATTCAGTGCTTCTGTGCAATTCTGTCCAGAAGATGGAGATGCTTGGTGGGTGACATGTGTATATGGGCCACAAGGAAACAAAGACAAGATTGCCTTCCTCCAAGACTACGTATGTTGCGAGCAGAATGTGATGGTTCATGGATGGTAGCTAGGGATTTCAATCTGATTTATAAAGATGAGGACAGGAACAATGCCAACTTGAATCAAGCAATGATGGGCAGATTCCCGAAGCTCATTAATGATGTCACTATCAAAGAGATTCCTCTCCATGGAAGGAAGTTCACGTGGTCCAGCTCCAACACTTCTAGTTCACCTACTTTGTTTAAGCTCGATCGGGTATTCTGCTCGGTTGAATGGGAACAACACTTCTCGGATTGTTTGCTACAAAGTACAGCGACACAAGACTCAGATCACTGCCCCTTGATACTTGGACTTAGAGACAGTAAGACCGGCAAAAGAAGGTTCCATTTTGAACCTTTTTGGCCTCGGTTTGATGGCTTCTAGGAAGTGGTCCAGCTAGCATGGAATTTGGTACAGCCCAAGCCCTGCCTATTGGATACTCTCTCTCTCTCAAATTTAAAGCAACAACAAAAGACCTTCAGAGCTGCAGCGACAAGAGGGTTGGCCATCTTATAACTCAGCTTGAAATGGCAAAAGAGATCATACATCAATTTGAGATAGCTCAAGATAGTAGGCAGCTAATATCCCTGAAGATGTGGCTGCGAAATCATTTGAAGAAGCACTCGTTAGCACTTGCATCTTTGCTGCGCACAGTGGCACGGGTACGGTCTAGAGTCACTTGGTTGAGAGAAGGAGATGCCAACACAGGACTCTTTCACCTTCAAGCTAGGCACCAGAAGAGAAAGAGTTTCATATCCCAGCTAAGTGAAGGGGATCGGATTGTCACGTCTCATGAGGATAAAGCTGAGGTATTGTTTAACTTCTATTCCAACTTGATTGACTCAAGAGAAGAAAGGGAGCACACGCTTGATCTTGATGCTTTGGGTATTCAACATCATGATCTTGAGGAGTTGGATGCACCCATCATGGAAGAAGAAGTATGGCAAGTCATAAAACTTCTTCCATCTGATAAAGCCCCCGGACCGGATGGCTACACCGGTCATTTCTACAAAGTGTGTTGGCCTATCATTAAAGATGATATTGTGGCAGCAACATCAGCGGTTTGGAGGAGGGATTTTTGGAATATCAGACTTCTCAGCAGTGCGTATATTACACTGCTACCAAAGACGGATGAGGCCTCTCACGCCAAGGATTTTAGGCCCATAAGCCTAATTCACAGTTTCATGAAGCTTATAACTAAAATTCTTGCCAATCGGTTGGCTAGAAAACTTGACGGCATGGTGTCCAACAACCAAAGTGCTTTCATCAAGGGAAGATTCATTCAAGACAATTTTATGTTGGTACAACAAACAACAAGTTTTCTCCATTCTCAAAAACAGCCAAGAGTTCTTCTAAAGCTTGACATCTCAAAAGCATTCAACTTGGTTTCATGGTCCTTTCTCTTGGAGGTGTTGGAAAAGCTTGGTTTTGGGAGCATTTTTAGGGACATCTTGAGTGGATTGTTCACAACATCTTCCACCCAGGTGCTCCTGAATGGTACCCTGGGGGATTTCATACATCATCGAAGAGGGTTGAGGCAAGCTGACCCCCTATCATCTATGCTTTTTATTCTAGTCATGGACACATTGAATCTGATGGTCGCCAAAGCATCTGATATGGGGCTGTTACAACCTTTATCTTCAAGACCGATTCAACACCGTATATCATTATATGCTGATGACGTGGTGTTATTTCTCTGGCCGGTAGCAAATGAGATGGACCTCACTGTCAATTTGCTGCAGATTTTTGGCGAAGCATCGGGACTCAAAATCAACATTCAGAAGAGTAGCGTGGCTCCAATCCAATGTGAGGCACATGATTTGGAAGTTATACAGGAGCATCTACCATGTCAGATCATAGAATTCCCAGTCAAATATTTGGGCCTTCCACTGTCTTTGAAAAAACTCTCCAAGTCTCAACTGCAACCTTTCATTGATCGTTTAGCTGATCTCCTTCCCGGATGGAAGGCGGAATTGATGACAAGAATGGGTCACGCCATCTTTGTACAGTTTGTGCTCACAGCAACAATAATCTATCAGGCAATGGCACTTGATTTTCCACCTTGGGTGATCAAAGCCATGGAGAAAATCATGAGAGGATTCCTGTGGCAGGGCAGCAAGGAGGCTCATGGAGGGCACTGTCTACTCACTTGGGATAGAGTGGCAATACCCAAGGATCTGGGAGGGCTCGGCATCTCCAATTTGCAGAAACTTGGATGGGCTCTCTGGGTGAGATGGTTATGGCTCCAAAAGACTGAACCATCCAAACCATGGGTTTCTCTCCCAATGCAAATGAGTGAGCAGATGAAAGCTATTTTTTCAATGGCGGTCACCACCGAGCTAGGAGATGGAAGAAATACTCTATTTTGGCAAGATAGATGGATCCTAGGACAGAGGTTGGAGGATGTTGCACCATTGATTCATAGCATTGTTCCCAAAAGGATCGTTGGCAAGCAAACAGTAGGTGAAGCACTGACAACTATGGTGTGGATCCAGGATATTCACGGGGTAGCAATAGTTGAAATAATTGAGGAATTCATGGCTCTTTGCAATGTTGTCACAGAATTCACTCTACAGCCCGGTACCCCGGATTCTCATCATTGGAAGCTAGCAAGCACAGGGAGATATTCAGCAAAAGCAACATACGAAGCGCTATTTCAAGGGTCAGTCCTGTTTGAGCCATGTGACAGAATTTGGAAAACATGGTCACCGCCGAAGTGCAAATTTTTCATGTGGCTCGTTGCACACAATAGATGCTGGACTGCCGACAGATTGGCTAGGCGCAATCTGCCACATCCTGAGAATTGCGTGTTATGTGATCAGGAGGGTGAGCCAATAAATCATATTCTGACCGGATGTGTGTTCGCAAGGCAATTTTGGTGGTTATGGCTACAAAGAGTTGAACTTGCTGCCCTTGCGCCACAGCCAACAGATGACCATTTTCATGAATGGTGGAGCAAGGCGGCCAACTCTGTGAGCAGCATGCTATGGAAGATGCTAAATTCAATAATCATTCTTGGCGCCTGGAGCTTGTGGATACATAGAAACGAATGTGTGTTTAGAGGTATATCTCCAAGCCTCCCTAAGATACTAATCATGGCTGGAGAGGAGATGGTTTGGTGGAGCATGGCAGGAGCAAAGGACATGTCCTTGCTACCTGACCAGGGTGGGCTGGAAGAGGTTTAGACATCCCAGCAGGTCGGGTTGTTAGCAGTCAAAAGAGCAAATGTGATCTAGACTTGTTGGTGTGTGTGTGGGGGGGGGGGGGGGGGTTCTCTTGTACATAAAATTCTCTTCTTCTATTAATGCAAAGATACGCGTCTCTCCTGCGTGTTCGAGAAAAAAAGACATTGTTTCAATGCAAGCATGCCACTTACTTTTGGGGCGTCCATGGCAATTCAATGTTGATTTTGTGCACTTTGGTCGCTCAAACAAGTCCTCATTGATTCACAAAGAGAAGAAGGTGGTCCTTGTCCCATTAACTCCTGAAGATTATACATGCTTCTGATGTTGTTTGTTTGAAAAGAGAGGAGAGTGAGAAAAGAAAAATGGGTGAGACACACAACAATAGTAAGGGAGAGACTCCTAAACCATCCCACCACATAAAGCCACATGCAAATACAAAACTGCCACAACAAAATGAGTGTTTATTTGTACGCAAGAGTGATTTGAGAGAAGTGAGGAACACCCCAACACCATTCTTTGTGCTCACACACAACTAGGTCCGAATTTCAACTAATGACTTACATTTGTCGCTGCCTAGTGTTGTTCTTGACTTGTTGCAGGACATTGAGGATGTGTTTCCTGATGAGGTGCCAGTTGGACTTCCTCCCATACATGACATTCAACACCAAATTGATTTGGTACCTGATGCTTCTCTTCCAAATCGCCCAGCATATCACACTAATCCCGACGAAACAAAAGAAATTCAACAACAAGTAAAAGAGCTTTTGGACAAAGGGTACATACGAGAATCTCTTTCTCTATGTGCTATTCCAGTTCTTTTGGTCCCTAAAAAAGATGGTTCTTGGCGCATGTGTGTTGATTGTTGTGCTATTAATGCTATAAATGTTAGATATCTTCATCCTATTCCCCGTCTCTATGATATGTTAGATGAATTGTCTGGTAGCAGCTATCACCAAATTCATATGAAAATTGGAGATGAATGGAAGACAACTTTTAAGACAAAATTTGGTTTGTTTGAATGGCTTGTGATGCCCTTTGGTTTGACAAATGCTCCTTCAACTTTTATGCATTTAATGAATCATGTTTTGAGGGAATTTATTGGCAAATTTGTGGTTGTATATTTTGATGATATCTTGATCTATAGTAAATCTTTTGATGAACATATTGATCACATCCGCCAAGTACTTGCTGTTTTGAGAGCTGAAAAGTTATATGATAATATTACTAAATGCACTTTTTGCATAGATTGTGTTGTTTTCCTTGGTTTTGTTGTGACTGTAGAAGGCATTCAGGTTGATGAAGAGAAGATCAAAGCAATAAAGGACTGGCCTATACCAAAAAATGTGAGCTAAAGTTCGAAGTTTCCATGGGCTTACAGGTTTCTAGCAGAGGTTTGTCAAAGATTTTAGCATAATTGCTGCACCATTAAACAACTTGACAAAGAAGGATGTTCCATTCTTGTGGGGAGATGAACAAGACAAAGCCTTCTAAGAGTTAAAAAGAAAACTTTGTGAGGCACCACTCCTACAGCTACCAGATTTTCATAAGACATTTGAGATTGAGAGTGATGCAAGTGGTATTGGCATTGGTGGTGTGTTACTTCAAGAAGGTAAACATGTTACTTACTTTTCTAAAAAATTAAATGGTCCACATCTCAACTACTCTGTTTATGACAAAGAGCTTTATGCCTTAGTTCGAATTTTTGAAACATGGCATCATTACTTATTTCCTAAAGATTTTGTCATACACTCTGATCATGAAGCTTTAAAATATCTCAAAAGTTAGGGTAAAGGAAATCATCGGCATGCGAAATGGATTGAGTTCATTGGAACATTCCCATATGTTGTAAAGCATAAGAGAGGCAAAGATAATACTGTTGCAGACGCTTTATCAAGAAGATGTGCTTTAATTACTCAACTTGATGCAAAAGATATTGGTTTATAATCAATAAAAATACTTTTTTCTAATGACTCAGATTTTTCATGAAGCTTTCTCTAAGTGCATAGCTGGAAAAGGTTGGGACAAGTTCTATCTGCATGATGGATTCTTATTTCGCACTAACAAACTATGTACTCCAGCTTGCTCTGTTTGACAAGTTCTTTTGCAGGAGGCATATGCTAGTGGCTTAGCTTGCCATTTTGGTGTGAAAAAGACACTAGACATGCTTGCTAACCATTTCTTTTGGCCACATATGAGACATGATATCCAGCGACATGTTGAGTGTTGCATAACCTGCTTGAAAGCTAAGTCCCGCCTTAATCCACACGGTTTATACATTATCTTACCAATTCCAAAAGTACCTTGGGAAGATATATCCACGGATTTTATTTTGGGCTTACCTCGGTTTCAGAGGGGGAGCGGTTCTATTTTTTTTGTTAATCGCTTCTCTAAGATGGCACATTTTATTCCATGTCATAAGAACGATGATGCTTCACATGTTGCTGACTTGCTTTGCAGGGAGATAGTTCGATTACATGGAGTGCCGAAGACTATTGTTTCAGATCGGGATGCCAAATTTCTTAGCTACTTTTGGAAGACATTGTGGGGCAAACTTGGCACCAAATTGTTATTTTCTATAACTTGTCACCCACAAACAGATGGTCAAACTGAGGTTGTCAACCGTACTCTAGCAGGAATGTTGTGGGCTGTGCTGAAAAAGAATCTGAAGTTGTGGGAGCAGTGCCTTCCATATGTCGAGTTTGCTTATAACAGGGTTGTACATTTCACAACTAATTTTTGTCCCTTTGAAATTATTTATGGTTTTAAACCACATACTCCCATGGATCTTTTGCCCTTACCATTGCAGGAACAAGTTAATTTAGAAGCTATCAAAAGATCAGACTTCATTAAAAAAAAACTACATAAGGACACAAGGAGGAATATTGAGAAGAAATTTGTTCAGTATGCCAAGCAAGAAAACAAGGGTAAGAAAAAAGTTATGAGAAACCATGTGGATATGTGCCATGGTTTGCTATATTTGTGATGAGTAATTGACTTGAGCGGATTTGATGTTTGAGTTGAAATGCGGAAATCTAGGGATTGCATGAGTTTGCATATCATGGTTATGACTAACCGGAGTTGGTGGAGATATTGGTGATATTGCAAGAGATGGGAAATATGTTTGCTTGTCTCATGATGTGTAGGTCACTGGAGTCGACTTGATGATCAACGGTGAGATGATCGGGCACAAGTAGGGGACTTGGGGCCAGACGATCGGGATGTCGGGTGAAGTCAAGGGTGATCCACACCGTACACGTGGAGAGGCAAGAAGCACGGACGGTTTTGCGGTTGAGCCGCAAAACCGTGGTGATGATGAAGACGGCGTGGTGACCAAGTCAAGGCGAACGGGATGCCGGTGCAAGTGACAAGGAGGCCCGATGGATAGGGACTAGGAGATACTTGCCGGTGGTCAGGATCGTGGGACAAGGTGACATGTGTTGACATCGAGAAGTCGCGCTTTAAGAAGTGTGCAAGGTGGTTTCCCGGTTTGGGCCTCAAAACCGGTGGCGGTGGTTGGTGGTACATGTGGCATCATCACGGAGCTTGCTTCGAGATGAAGCAAAGATGTGAAGCGACCGATGGCATTTGGGCGATGAGAAAAAAGATGGATGGTTATACCCCCGGTGGTAGGTGGGTGTGTTATGTAGGTCAAAGGTAGAGTGGTCATATGGACAATAGACCCTAGGACTATATAAGGAGAGGTGTGGCTAGTGGGAGAGGTGCCTCTCTTTCCATTAGCCTTGTGTTAGGACTCTATTCAAAGTGGTAGGAGAGGACTTCATGTTTTAGAGGAGAAGAAAGGGTGTGTGAGAGACATCACTTGCTCTTCCAAATAGTGGGAGGAAGAGGGTGGCTTCCTAGCCTTGTACTTATGGATCTTGTAAGCACCTTTCTTTTATATGAGAAGTATTTTTGTGCTCAAGATTTCCCTCTTCAATTGAATCCCGAAATTCCCTTTTTCCTATTTTCGGAGCTATTTTCGTGGTGATTTTCAATCTCATTTTTGGACGAGTTTTTGACTCGGATTTCTTGAGAAACTTATTGCTAGAATGAGCTAGAACAATCCTCTATGGATCCTTGACCGAATCAATAGCTCTAGCACCTTCGATTTGGAGGATTTCTCAAGTTTCCTCTTTTTGGTGCTCTTGGCACAAGATCTGAAATTCGTGATTATTCCTTGAGCCAATTGAGATGATTTTCTAGGATTAGGGTCATGATGTGATGAGGATTCACTGGTCCAAAAATCGCATCATTTGGAGTTCGTTTGGTTAGGTTTTGAAGAAGATTTGCCAAATTCTCGAAAGTTTCTGCTGTTCTGTCGGGGTCGATCGGCACTGCCGACGACCAGGACCGGCACTGCCGGTGGATCTCAGAACCCCGCACCGGCACTGCCTATGGGGCCAACCAGCACTGCCGATGGTCCTGA
Source organism: Eleusine coracana subsp. coracana (assembly GCA_032690845.1). Classification (NCBI taxonomy): domain Eukaryota; kingdom Viridiplantae; phylum Streptophyta; class Magnoliopsida; order Poales; family Poaceae; genus Eleusine; species Eleusine coracana. The sequence goes on from CM064428.1 coordinate 31,838,767, forward strand.
TCGGCACTGCCGGTGGTGGTTCAGTAAGGTGCAGTTTGTGAGATTTTTGACTATCTCGAGTCTCTGTTGTTTCCTGTTATTTCCGCTGTGTTTCTTTGTTGTAGTTGATTACTCTTAAGACTAGTACACCACGAGTTGGTGTGTGTAGTTTTGGTGATTGGTTCAGAGGTTGGCTTGGGTTGTTTTTGGGATATAGGCCAAGTTCTCTCGGAGAATTTTTTATTGGCTCCGATTCACCCCCCCCCCCCCCCCCTCTGGTCACCTTCTTGGTCCTTCAATTGGTATCAGAGCCAGTTTGATCACTAGTTGACCTTCACCGGCTTTGTGATCCGAAGACGACATAGAAAAGCGCACTGTTAAGCTATGGATGTTCGATAGAGAGGACTTCTCCTACTGGAAGTCACGGACCAAGGCGTATCTGCTGAGTCAAGGACGTGCAATTTGGAAGATTGTTGAGCAGGAGTATGCTGTACCACAGGACCTGAACACTGCATCTACAGATGAGTTAGTCAGGTATGAGAACAACTCCAAAGCTGTCAATATTCTGCTCTCTGCACTTGGTAGGAGTGAATATAATAGGGTTGTACACCTTGACACTACTCATGCTATGTGGGTTAAGCTCTCTACTTACCATGAGGGTACCAACCAAGTCAAGTCTATGCATAAGAATTCTTATAATAGACAGTACCAAATCTTTACACAAAAACCTAATGAGTCACTAGATGACACCTTTCGTAGGTTTAAGGCAATTGTGTGCAACTTGCGGGCTTGTGGTAACCTTGTGTACAACGACAATGATAGAGCTAAGCAACTATTGTACTCACGTGATGAAAATGTTTGGGGGGTTAAAATTGTTGCTCTAGAAGAAACTGCTGAATTCAATACCTTGAACTGTGAGCAACTATATAGCAAGCTGAAATCTCATGAACTGTCTAGGAAATCTTGTCCTAATCTTGCTATTCCTGCTTCTAGCATGTCTTTGCTTTCTAGTTCTCAGAAGGGTGATCACAGTTGTGCTTCTTATGGAACTAACCTCTCACTTGACAAGTCTTCTTTGGAGTTTGCTTTGCCTTCTCTTATTGCAGCTTCCGATGAACAGATGGAGTGCATTTCTGAAGAGGAGCTGTCCTTGCTCACAAGGAAGTTCAGTTGGTTCTACAACAACCAGAAGGAGAGAAGAGGAGGTGGTTCAAGAACCTGCTTCGAGTGCGGTGACCCGGGACACTTCATTGCTGACTGTCCCAAGAAGAAGAAGAAGGCTGGGTACTACGACAACAACACTGAAGACTTCAAGCAGAAAAAGAATCGCTTCTACAAGAAGGGCAAGAACTCCAAGAAGTTCGCCAAGGCTATTGCACGTGTCTGCGTTGCTGCCTTGAGCGATGTCGACCTCATATCAAGCGAAGGCCTCACAAGCTCGGAGGAGGAGGTTGAGAAGCCACGAGTCAAGAGGAAGGATGACTTCACCGGGCTTTGCTTCATGGCAAAGAACGACCACCACAACACCGACTCTGGATCCGACTCCGACACAAGTGAGGTACCTCCCACTCTTGATGAGCTCTCTTCTGAACTTGATCATTTGCGCGATGTTTTGCTCTTGCAAGATGATAAGCTTCGCAGTGCTGTTCGTGAGAGTAGAGAGCTTAAGTGTATGTTGGAGAGTGCTGATTTTGAAATTGCTTCGCTTAGGTCTAAGCTTGCTTGTGTTGATACTGCTGCTGAGTGTGAGTCTTGTCAAGTTGTGATGAGTGATCTTGCACAGAGAGAGAGTGTGCATACTCAAGTTGTCAGTCAGCTTGAGAGTGCCCTCAAGGAGCTTGATGAGTTCAAAGCTAGACCAACTCTTTTGGGTGCATGTCAAAAGTGCCCCAAGCTCACAAATGAGTTGGAAGCTCAGTCCCTTAAAGTCAAAGATCTTGAGTCCAAGTTGCTTCATGAGACTCGCTCGAAAGTTCTCTCACATCCGTGTGAAGTGTGTGTCACCCTCAAGGACAAGCTAGTAATCACTAGGGAGGAAAACAAAGTCCTAGTTCAGGAAAATGACTATCTTGTTTCTAGACTCCAGAGAACCCTAGTGAGTGAGGAAAAGATTGAGAGTGACTTGGCAACGGTAAAGGAGAGTGCTTCTAGGTCAACCTATAACTTGGGCTTGGGATTTGAGAGGTGTGACAAGGAGAGTGAGAATGTGCGTAAGTTTGTACCTAGCTCCAGCTACAAGGATGAGGAAAACACCATCAAACCCACTGACACATACTATCCACCCAATCCCAAACCCTTCTTCAACCCAAAGCAAACAGAGAAGCCAAAACCCAAACCTGCAATGCAAACCAAGCATAATCCTAAGGGTGTCTACATTTGCATGTTTTGTGGTTGTAAGGGTCACTTGGATGAATTATGTTATAGGCGTAAGAGGATTGAGAGAAAGCAAGCTGAGTTGACTAGGGATGCCTTTTATGATGATTTTGATGGTTTTCAGCCTCGCTCATTTTCTCGTGCCTATCATGGACAGGGTCATTCCTCATATGGCTTTGATTCACGAAACATAGGATCTGCGCAGCAACGTTTTGGCGCCCCATGTTTTCCCCATCGTGGTGAGCGTCATTCACGTGGATTTGGCTTTCACACTAATGACTTCTATCCTCACAACCCAAGGTTTGAGTCGAGACGCTTTGACAGGCCACATTTTCCCCATCGTAGTTCTCGTTCTATGCGTTCGAATGATAATATGCAAAGAACTGTGATGACTACTACCAGTCGTATAGTTAAGTGTTGGATTCCCAAATCTCTTTTGACTAACCCCAGCACTAAGCCACCGACTTTTTCTTCTCGTTCTTTGTAGGCAGCAGGTGGAGGCTTGGAGAACAAATGGTTGATGGACTCCGGGTGTTCGCGCCACATAACCAGAGATGCAAAGTGGTTCTCTAGCCTCACTCCCTTGAAGCGGCGGGAGTATGTGATATTTGGAGATGACAAGAGAGGGAGAGTGAAGGCAAGAGGCGCGGTAAAGGTAAATAAAAAATTCACTCTCAAGAATGTTGGGTTGGTTGAGTATCTCAAGTACAATCTCCTCTCTGTTTCTCAGCTTCTTGATGTTGGTTTGGAAGTACGCTTTAAGTCAAATGCTTCTTGTGTTCTTGATTTGAGTGGTTCCTTGGTTTGTGGGATTTCTCGCATTGGCAGAGTTTTTCAGGCTGATTTTGCCGGTTCTCCTGGGTCTCACAAGTGCTTGTTTGCTCAATCTTCTTCTGAGCTCTGGAAATGGCATAGGAGACTAGGTGACATGAGCTTTGACTTGTTATGTCGCTTAAGTGGCCTAGGTTTGATCCGAGGATTGCCTAAGCTCAAATTTGATAAGGATTTGGTTGTGCTCCTTGTCGTCATGGGAAAATGATTGCCGCTTCTCATTCACCAATCAATTTGGTGATGACTGAACGCCCTAGAGAATTGCTTCACATGGACACTATTGGTCCTTCTCGGGTTTGTTCGGCAGGTGGGAAGTGGTATGTTCTTGTGATTATTGACGAGCTACTCTTGGGTTTACTTTCTTGGGAGCAAGGATGAAATGTTTCATCACTTTCGGAGCTTAGCTTTGATGTTGTTCAAGGAACTCCCTGGTGCATTACGAGCAATCCGCAGTGATAATGGCACCGAGTTCAAGGACTCCTCCTTTGATGCTTTCTGTCTTGAGCATGGTATTGAGCATCAGTTTTCAGCACCTCGTGTTCCCTAGCAGAATGGAGTGGTCGAAAGAAAGAACAGAACCTTGGTGGAGATGGCCCGGACGATGCTCGATGAGCATAGGACTCCGAGGCGGTTCTGGGCTGAGGCCATTAGCACTGCTTGCTATGTTTCCAATCGGATTTTCTTGCGCTCAATTCTTAATGTGACTTCTTATGAGCTGCATTTTGGGAGAAAGCCCTCGGTTTCTCATTTGCGTGCTTCTGGCTGCAAGTGCTTTATTCTCAAGCGTGGCAATCTTGATAAGTTTGAGTCAAGATCTTCTGATGGCATCTTTCATACTCCCTTCATGGTCATTCCTACAGAATTTTGAATTTGGAGACTAACACAATCGTAGAATACTACGATGTAACCTTTGATGAATCAAACTCTTGTGCAAGGAATGTGATTGAGTCTGTAGGTGACAAGGAGATGAAGGAGAGCATATTTGTAGAAGAGGACCTACAGGGCTTTGATGATGATTATGATGATTCACTTCATCTCTTATCTAAGCTTGTTCCTGCTGCTACCACTACTCCAGCAGAGGGTCCAGAAGCTTCTACATCGACTTCAACAGCTGTCGAGCCAGCTCCAGCTGTGGTTGAGGGGGAGGTACACTCTGAGAGAGAGGCTCCTCACCACATTCAGCATCAACATCCACCTCAACAGATGATCGGTAATCTCTATGAGAGGACAACAAGATCAAGGTCTACATATCTTACTTGCTTTACCAATTCTCTCTTTGTTGCAACCTTTGAACCCCGGGATGTTAGACATGCACTATCTGAAGAATATTGGGTTAATGCCATGTATTAGGAGTTGGAAAACTTTGAGAGAAACAAAGTCTGGACCCTTGTAGAGCCTCCCAAAAATGTCAATGTCATAGGAACCAAGTGGGTGTTTAAAAACAAACATGGGGAAGATGGTGAGGTTGTGAGAAATAAGGCTAGGCTAGTTGCTCAAGGTTTTAGCCAAGTGGAGGGCTTAGATTATGGTGAAACCTTTGCTCCTGTTGCTCGCATAGAAGCCATTTGGATCTTGCTTGCATTTGCTGCCGCTAATGGCATTAGACTTTATCCAATGGATGTCAATAGCGCTTTCCTAAATGGTTTCATAGAGGAAGAAGTGTATGTGAGGCAACCCCCTGGCTTTGAGCACCACAAATACCCAAACCGTGTGTACAAGCTTCAGAAGGCTTTGTACGGGCTAAAGCAAGCACCTAGGGCATGGTATGCTAGGCTTAAGACCATCTTGCTAGAGCGTGGATATGTCATAGGGTGTGTTGATAAAACCTTGTTCACTCTAAAGCATGGCAATGACTTTCTAATGGTTCAAATTTACGTGGATGATATCATATTTGGTGGTTCCTCTCATGCTCTTGTGTCCAGATTTCAGGAAGCTATGGAAAGTGAATTTTAGATGTCGATGATGGGAGAGCTCACCTTCTTTCTTGGGCTTCAAATCAAGCAGTGCAAGCAAGGCACTTCCATACATCAAGCCAAGTACACGAAGGATCTCCTGAAGAAGTTCGACATGGTCAATGTGAAGCCGTTGTCTACACCAATGTCCACTACAACGGCTCTTGACCCTGATGAAGACTGTGAAGCGGTGGATCAAAGGGAGTACAGGAGCATGATTGGGTCCCTCTTGTACCTGACAGCGACAAGACCCAACATACACTTTGCGGTGTGTCTTTGTGCTTGTTTTCAAGCTTCCCCAAGGGTGACTCATCGCAAGGCTGTCAAGCGCATCTTCAGGTATGTCAAATACACCCTTGAGTTCGGTCTTTGGTACTCTGCATCTTCATCTCTTGATCTCATTGGGTATTCGGATGCGGACTTTGCTGGGTGTAGAATTGATAGGAAGAGCACTTCTGGTACTTGTCATTTCTTGGGTACTTCTTTGATCTGTTGGTCTTCTCGTTAGCAGTCGAGTGTTGCCCAATCCACCACAGAGGCTGAGTATGTTGCTACTGCTAGTTGCTGCTTACAAATCCTATGGATTGTATCCACCATGAGAGACTATGGGTTAACTTTTAAGGGTGTTCCACTCATGTGCGATAACTCCAGTGCCATATGCTTAGCCAAAAACCCAATCCAACATGGTAAGGTCAAACACATCAATGTGAGATTCTACTTTCTAAGAGACAATGTTGAGAAGGGGGATGTTGAGCTCAAATATATTGATACCAAAAACCAACTAGCTGATATCCTCACCAAGCCCCTAGATGCTTCTAGACATGCTTTTCTTCAGGGGGAACTTGGTGTGTGTCATCCTTATGGCATCATTTAAGGGGGAATTGGTGTTCACTTGTATATATATATCTTACCATTTTTGCATTCCATCTCATATATAATATATGCATTAGTAGATGAGTTTTGATTCTTATGCCTTCTTGCATTTCTCTTTGCAATAATTAAGCTTGAGCTAAGTTGTGTGAATGTGATGGTAATTTCTCATGCTTAGATATTCTAGATGGCCTGTTATAGACTCATGTGAGCAACTTGCTAATCTTAAAGGTAAACTGAGCTTCTTGTGAACCTTATGATCTAATCTTGCTAAAACTTGCTCACCATATGTATAATTGCTTTCATCCTTGTGGGAACTTGCATTGAGGCTAGTCTAGAGGATGTCTTGGCTTTGGCACCTTGTGTTTGCGAAATGGAAGGCTTTACAAATGTTTAGCTCATGATGAAACATTGTGGGAACGTGTGTTCCTTTTGCCGCAAAGACATGCTCTTTTGTCTTGTGCATAAGCTTGAATAATCTGCTAAGTGCTTTGATCAAGAATAATTCTAAAATACTAAATTCAAACATTGTGACTTGAAGCCTCGGGGTGTTTGGTGTACCCAGTCCTGTGACCCTCCACATGGATAAGAGGACACATGAGGATAAATAGTAATCACTCGATCAACTGAGTCCCTGTTTCATATATGAGCATTTGTAGAGCTCATTTTCTGTGAATGCTTGTTGCCCTAGTTGAGATTGAGACTGGCTAGTATCATTTTGATTCATTTGGTGCTTGTTTTGCCCTGGATGAGAGTACTTACACATGTGGTGGCAGTTTTGCTCATGATAAGCAACTTTGATTCTATCTAAGCTAGTCAATCTTTCTGCTTAGCTTGTATAGCTCATGGTGTTTATGCCTTGTTATCTATTTTTGATCTTTGCATGATTGGGAGCTATTGCTTTTACACTCCATGGCTCTATGTTTATGGCTAGCAAAGTTAAATGCTTGTTTGCATAATTGTTGAAGCTCCTTAGGTTTGTATTTTCATGCATTGCATGTTTGCTTGTTCTTTTGCCTCTTTGATGAGTTCATTGCCAAAGAGGGAGAAAATTTTAGGGTCATGCACAAATAATGCTAAGAAACTTATATGATCCATTTTGCACTACATGAGACCTACCATAACTTGAGGGGGAGCAGTTCATGATCTTGAGCATTTTCTTGCGCTTTTCACATTCTTTGCGTCTTAAGTCGCTCTTTTTGCCAACTCTTTGTTTTGTGATCCCTACTTGCTAGATGGCTCGTTTTCACCTTTTCTTTGGGTTTGGCCATTTGGATGTGCTTATTCGGCTTCACATTTCAATCTCTAATCTTTGTGCATTTGGTGTTGTCAATGTACTCATAAAGGGGGAGATTGAGAAACCATGTGGATATGTGCCATGGTTTGCTATATTTGTGATGAGTAATTGACTTGAGCGGATTTGATGTTTGAGTTAAAATGCGGGAATCCAGGGATTGCATGGGTTTGCATATCATGGTTATGACTAACCGGAGTTGGTGGAGATATTGGTGATATTGCAGGAGATGAGAAATGTGTTTGCTTGTCTCATGATGTGTAGGTCACTAGAGTCGACTTGGCGGTCAACAGCGAGAGGATCGGGCACAAGTAGGGGACTTGGGGCCAGACGATCGAGATGCCGGGTGAAGTCAAGGGTGATCCACACCGTACACGTGGAGAGGCAAGAAGCACGAACAGTTTCACGGTTGAGCCTCAAAACCATGGTGATGATGAAGACGGCATGGTGACCGAGTCAAGGCGAACGGGATGTCGGTTCAAGTGACAAGGGCGGCCAACAGATAGGGACTGAAAGAGACTTGCCGGTGGTTAGGATCACGGGACAAGGTGACACGCGTCAACATCGAGAAGTTGTGCTTTGAGATGCGTGCAAGGCGGTTTCCCAGTTTAGGCCTCAAAACCGGTGGCGGTGGACCGGTGGTTGGTGGTGCACGTGGCACCATCACGGAGTTTGCTTCAAGATGAAGCAAAGACGTGAAGCGTCCAATGGCATTTGGGCGATGAGGAAAAAAATGGACGGTTATGCCCCCGGTGGTAGGTGGGTGTGTTATGTAGGTCAAGGGTAGAGTGGTCATGTGGACAATAGACCCTAGGACTATATAAGGAGAGGTGTGGCTATTGGGAGAGGTGCCTCTCTTTCTATTAGCCTTGTGTTAGAACTCTATTCAAAGTGCTAGGAGAGGACTTCATGTTTTAGAGGAGAGGAAAGGGTGTGTGAGAGACATCTCTTGCTCTTCCAAATAGTAGGACGAAGAGGGTGGCTTCCTAGCCTTGTACCTATGGATCTTGTAAGCACCTTTCTATGATATGAGAAGTATTTTTGTGCTCAAGATTTTCCTCTTCACTTGAATCCCGAAATTCCCTTTTTCTTATTTTTGGAGCTATTTTCGTGGTGATTTTCGATCTCATTTTTGGATGAGTATTTGGCTCAGATTTCTTGAGAAACTTATTGCTAGGATGAGCTAGAACAATCCTCTATGGATCCTTGACCGAATCAATTGCTCTAGCACCTTCGATTTGAAGGATTTCTCAAGTTTCCCCTTTTTGGTGTTCTTGGCATAAGATCCAAAATTCGTGATTATTCCTTGAGCCAATTGAGATGATTTTCTAGGATTAGGGTTGTGATGTGATGAGGATTCACTGGTCCAAAAATCGCGTCATTTGGAGTTCGTTTGGTTAGGTTTTGAAGAAGATTTACCAAATTCCTGAAAGTTTCTGCTGTTCTGTCGGGGTCGATCGGCACTGCCGATGACCAGGACCGGCACTGCCGGTGGGTCTCAGAACCCCGCACCAGCACTGCCGATGGGCCAGATCGGCACTGCCGATAGGGCCAATCGACACTGCCGATGGTCCTGATCGGCACTGCCGGTGGTGGTTCAGTAAGGTGCAGTTTGTGAGGTTTTTGACTATCTCGAGTCTCTACTGTTTCCTATTGTTTCCGTTGTGTTTCTTTGCTGTAGTTGATCACTTCTAAGACTAGTACACCACGAGTTGGTGTGTGTAGTCTTGGTGATTGGTTTGGAGGTTGGCTTGGGTTGTTTCTGGAATATAGGCCAAGTTCTCTCGAAGAATTTTTTATTGGCTCCCATTCGCCCCCCTCTGATCGCCTTCTCGGTCCTTCAAGTTATTTTCCAACCAAGTGATCTAGTGTGGCTGCATTTGCGCAAGGATCGATTTCCTCATTCAAGGTTCTTACAAAGATAAATGATAACGCTTATAAACTAGAGCTCCCTCCTGAATATTCCAATGTGAGTGCAACATTCAATGTGAAAGACTTGCTTCCATTTGTCGGTGAGTCTGAGGAGGACATTCCTAGCATTGACAATAATATTACAAAGAATAAGGATGCAACTAATATTGTTTGTCCAGTTACACAAAAGTGGGCTAAAGAATTAGAGAAGGAAATCCATTCCCAAATGAATGCTAACCTTATTTGAATTAATGAAAATATTTTAGATCATTCGATGCTTCCAAGTTGTTGTTTGAACATTCTTAGGACCGAATGCCATATGCGCAAGGGCATGGGACCAGGATGGATTTAATCCTCCAACAGAGTGGTGATCAACTTGCTTTTTGTTGGGAAGAGATTGATGTGTGAATCTTGAAAGAATAATGATAGGTGAAAGCTGTCCCTAAATATCAATTATTATTTTGTATCTAAAAATATTATATTGTGTGCTATATTTTAATTGCAAGATCTTGATGCGTGGGCGTGCTATGCTAGTGAGAAAAAGAGAGAAAGAGAACCTTTGAGCTACCATGCATATCACTCGTGAATGTGCAAGCAAATAAATTCATGAGCTAGGAAGTCAGCAACCAGGTTCCTGTTCACACAAACACAAGCATGCAGAAGAATATCAACCATTCAAAGAGTTCCATTAGGGCAGGCTATTAATAAAAGGAGTGCTACACTAGTTCTATATATGTTCATGTAATAGATGATGGGTGGATCTTTTGGGCTGCCAATTGATAAATACTAACTATTTGAGTTCTTCTTTCAACTTGAGTCTTGAGAGGCTTGCATACTTGTTCTTTCAATTCCTGAGGGAGTTGTAGAATGCCGAACTGCACTTCACCCAGTTTGTGCCTTCGCATCTTTATGGTGTGATTGCGTGGGCTGGCTTCGTCGGTGTGTAGAAGGGTGATTGTCTCGGTAGTTCATCGCGTGTGCAGACTCATGGTGCACTGCCTCTTCACCAGGTCATAGAGCGATAATTATCAGGTTTGCGGATCCTTCGAGAAGATCGGGCCACAACTACTTGTCATACGTGATCTATCAACGTGTGCTCATCACGTGGCCTTGCCCAGCGAAGGTGACGAGCTCCCGCCGGCTTTCAGCCTCACCAAACAGTCCCCCATACGGTGGTGCATCACGCCATTCTCCATATCCACGACGAGCATCGACAGCCTCGTACAGTGGGACGTATATAACCCGGCCCAAACCGGTTCGCGGACAGGTGGTTCTTGGTTGGGTCCACTAGCCACGCCAGGCGCCACATCTGGTATTGAACTGCACAGTGTCAATGCTATGAATTCGCTTGCGTGGTACAACGCAGCCATGGACAGCATCCTCTCCTTGCTGCCGAAGTATGTATGACACAGAATCACGCACCTAGCGAGCTGTGCGGGCCCGAGGCGAGGACGAGCAGTCCTGACCCATGCCACACAGACATGATTGAAGTCGGACAATTCACCCAGCTATGGGTCTTTAGTGCTCTCAATGGCGGTCTAGATCCTTAGAGAAAGTATACTAGCAGGCGAAACATCCGCCTTGTCAGTCTACGGTCCCATCTAGGGCTGGACTCTACACTTTGTATTTCTTTCCCTCACAATGGGGTTTCTATAGAGAATATTTTTTTCCCTCACAAGGAGGTTTCTACTAGGCACGGAAAGATTACGAGGCATAGGGTAGGATTTTGGTTGAAGAGAAGACCGCACCACAATTAATAGTAGTAGAGATTAAGCAGCAAAACATCCACAAACGGTCTGTTCCCGACACGGTTCACTCCAGACACCAATTAGCCTGCCATGCACAATCGATGTCAGGGGTCGATTATCCAGAAATCGAGTAGAAAATACATGGTTGCACATCGATACCAGGTTGTTTTATTTTTCCACCGCCCACTTCCTTGCCACTTCTCTTCTGCTCCTCTCTGAGTTCGTGGAATCCAGCAGTCCCCCCAACAAATCCGGTCTGGAGCTAGCAGAACAAGGCGAGGGCGATGCTTGAACCTCGCTGCCGAGAGGAATCGAACACTCGTGAGAGGAATTGTCGTCGTGTCATCGAAGGAGGAGGAGCAGGCCGAGGTCGCGATGCCGTCGGAGGAGGAGCGGCCAAGGTTGTCGCACCGTTGAAGGAGGAAGAGGAGGAGGTAGGAATGGGCCAAGGCGTGGACACGAGAGGCGAACGACGAGTGAGCGGACAGCTGGCGCGTGAGCCGGAGTGGCAGGGATGCGCGAAGCAAGGGGCGGCCACCGCAGTTGGGAGGGCGGAGTTGACGTGAGCATGTGTGCACGAGGCAACAACAACACAGCTAAAGATGGCAATGGGCAGCACGCCCGCGGCTACTAACCACGCACACCTGTGCCCGCAGCTAGTATCCCATGCCCGTGCCTGTGCCCGTCATCCACAACGGCTAGGAAACACTGCCCATCTCCATGGGCGTCTACATACCCCGGGCGTGCCCGTTTGCCCGCCAGTGGCAGGGAGTGCTGGAGCGGGCGACCAAATCGGCATGCGCGCAAAGCCTAGAAGGCAATCGTCGTCGTAGCCCAAGAGTCAAGCGACATCTAAAAGAGCCGCCTGCCGTCGAGGAGAAGGATAGGGGCGTGCCTCCCTGCCATGCACGGACACACCAAGGCGTGCCTCCCTGCCATGCACGGACACACCAAAGATGGGGACGGCGATGGCCTCCCTGCCATGCGTGGAGATGCGGGCGGAGGTGGATTGCCGACGCTGGAGCTATGGGCCGCAGGGGCAGCATCCACGAGGGAAGGAAGCTCCAACCGACGACCCTGTCTTCTGTCTTGGATCTGGATGAGAAATTGAGAAGTGGATGGGGGGAGGTGGAGGCGGCTCTGTGTGGGATGGAGGAGGAATTGAGGAAGAAAGGGAAAAACCTAATCTTTGATCCTGATTTAGGCCCACATGTCAGGTACAGTAACAGGCAAACGGGCAATCAGGTTTAGGCGAGTCTTTTTGCTACCCGTTAAGCAAATGATCATGGGTTTGAACTGTTGTCCGTGTCTGTACCCGCGGGTGAGAATTGACGCCTGAAACCGCGCCCAATGGGTTTTTACCCGAGGGCATCCGCCCAAAATCATGCCCGTTGCCATCTTTAGGCACAGCCTTGAGGCTAGGGTAGTGTGTCCGCAAAGCAAGGGGAGCACGATTGGAACGTGCTGATGAGGCGTGCGTGGCTGGGGAGAGCGAGGCGAGCGGAGCACAACAACCATTTCTCAGGAAGCTGTATTGCCAAACAAAAAGCTTTTCACGGGCACGATTGATCTCAAAGCCACGTCGATAGGAAGTTGGCTGCTAATAGAAGCGTGTTGGATAAAAGTTGTTCCAAACAGAGTTTGTATAGAATGGAAATACTCCGTCGGTTTTAAAATAATGTCACCGGCTAGTGCAACATGACAGGAATACCAATACACTAGCGGGATAAAAAATCAGATCAAATTAAACCAGCCTGATGTGAAATATTACTGCCCTAGCATTGCTATCCTCCGATCATGTTTACCAATGCTTTCGGTTTTTTTGCGGTGGCACTGAGCTAAGACAACTTTCTGGTCCTGGATACATTGATCGTGCTTGTGGGTTTGCATCTTACTCCCTCCTCATTTTTATTATTGACGTTTGGTAGTTTAAGTTTGAACTCTATCAAATAAAATATGGAGGGAGTGGTTCTTAAACTGTCCAAACTTGAATCAAATCATAAATCTTTGACAAAATTCCTTTTTCCCGTCTAATTGGTAACGAGTTTGTCCGGATTCAAATATCCAGGACTTCGTTAGAATTTCAACCAAATCCTGAGAATTCCGTACTAATATGCGTGTTCCTCACCTGAGCATTTAATCACCAACAAGCAATATTGCCACTTAAAAGTCGTTGGAATTGGGGTTTCCAGCACCATATTAAAAGCTCTGATCATTTCAGATAAAAAAAATGCACATCCGACGCCATTTGTGTTCTGTTAAATACTGTCTGAAAAATTCAGATTCAGATCAGACAGCGCAGACACAAAATGAATAAATAGATCACACACAAGCCTTCCTAAAATCACGGTTATCATCTCGTCTTATCTACGAGCCAGTGGTCCTTCTGCCTTCCTGGATTACCTACTTGCCGTTGTCAGCTTCGATCCACTTAACGGTGATGAAAAGCTCGCCGGACTCGACGTCCCGCAGCCGCAGCCTGGCGCCGAGCACGATCTCCCCGCCGTTGTACGTCACGAAGCTGTCCGAGAGCAGGCAGTTGTCGTCGTCGGGGGCCACCTTCCGGAGCTTCGTCTCCCCGGCCGTAAGACGCAGCGCTCGCCGCAGCTTCGTAGCTGCCGCCACCGGCTGGAGATCGAGGAAGGCGTGGCCCATCTTGTCATCGTACTTGAACCGATCCCAGTCGAACACCTCCTGCAGTTATGGCAGCGATGGGATCAGCAGGAAGGTGTCCAATTCAGTCCAAAGAAACGCCTTGTCATTACCTGCTAAGCATTACAATGAAAACCATCCGCATGACGGTAATTTTTCATTTAATTTAGAGAATGTTCAAGTTAATCACTGGTCTTCTGGGTGACTGGCAGAATAGTATCGATCACAAATGGGTGCCATGTCCTTTATTAGTCAAGAAGTAATAGATACACGGCTACATGCCACCCTCGGCACGGGCATTCAAGGAGGCCAGGTTTGAGAATGAGAGGGATCAAAACGCTGCCAGCATGCACCCATGCTGAACATGCATCCTAAGCCACTGGCCACGAGCCCACGACCCGTCCCCAGCTATGGGTGTCTAGCTGCCAGTTGGTTGGCAATGTACTACAACTTTCATACGGAAATATAAGGATTTGTTAAATTTTGGATAACACATTTGATCTCTTGTCTTATTTAAATTATTTATAAAAATAATATTTATTTTGTTATTAGAGATATTTTAAATAAAACTTATTTGTTTTTATATTTTTACAAATATTTTGAATAATATGAGTGGTCAAACGTGCTCTTTAAAAGTTAATAAATCCTTATATTTCTGGACGGTGAAGATGCATGAGACTGAAAGCTGGACTGCATTATTATTGAAAATGAGGTTCCACAGAGAAATGGTCTATCAACATCAACAGAATTAATGCAAAGTCAGAGATCCCGAAAGAAGCCCAACTGTCGGAGCATTGGTTGGTGGAAGTATGATGAAAGCAATGAGAATTTCACTTGAAGTGGGATGAGAGCAAACATAAGAAAGATACTGCAAATTTGTTTTGGATAAATAAACCCCAAATGTCCGGTTATTGCTACACCTTTCTCTTTCCTAATAACTCCCATCTAGTATCTAGTCCGTAGTCAGAATCGAATTAATCTCTAGTATTCTAGCAGTGGAATTGTATGTTTTCAAGTGCTAGCTGATAAAAGTGGCATTTGTTCAATGGTAAAAGAATAATATCTAGTAGTAGACCAGTACTGATATCCACTGTTCTGGGTCACAAATAGAATGGATTCCCAAACAAAGGTCAGATCAATAAAGGTGAACGGTTTGAACACTGCCTTTTGACGTTAGCAGAGAATTGTGCATGAGAAATGGAATAAAAACTTACAAATCTGATGATTCCTGCTGGTTCTTTCACGGAGAATGCCATTTCTTCGTTCCAAACTGGATTAAGGCAACTGTTAATGACTTTCGTCTTTGCGGTCTTCATTCATCATCAACAGGAAGAAATAAGACAAGGACACGTGTTAGACCTCACAGAAACCATGTACCCGTCAAGAAAAAGCAATCAAGGAGTCAAGTAGAATGGTATTGACAGGTTTCCCAAGAACCAAGCCAAACTACTCGGTCAAGATGACCATTTAGTATAATCGGCAGAGAAGGTTGTGAATTCATTAAATAGCCTGATGCAACCACCCCTTTTCTTACTAGGCCTTGCACCAATATATGGGTTGGAATAGGATTTAGCTAGACGAGAATAAAATTTCTCGTCAACTGTACATTTCTTTAATGATAATAATTCGATGCTCTGATGTTTGAAATGTTGAGATATGTATTCGTAGAAAAAGAAATCAAATGTGGAGCTGTGATCAAGTAACTCCGCCGGATAATGAGATCAGCAATCAAGTTGTATTAACTGGGAATTTTAGCACCAAAAGTTGTTCATTACTAGTAAACTTCGAAGTGTGTCGTGGGTAGATGAAATATAAAATGCAAACGTGCCCGTGCCGACTTGATTAAGATTTTGAGTGGGGGTTTGGCACAGTCCATGGTTAACCTTTTTTAGAGCTGAATGGGCTGGTAGAAAAAAGAAGGGAAAATTTGGTGAAAACGCACATTCCAGAACCAGAAAGGAAAGAAAGCCGTGATTTCAAGAACAGGATTCAATGCAGTACCCAAACATAACCGGTCATCACGGACTGAGCACAGATTGGCAGCTGCCATGTGAATAAACAGACAAAACAAAAACCGTTTGTTTGTTCACATAAAGTTTTGTCAGTGTTTAGATCAGCGGCGAGTAGAATTTATTCCAGGGGCGTGCGTTTTAGTTTCGATGATGGCTATGCAAGGGGACACAAGGGTTATACTGGTTCGGGGGAGCCCCCTACATCCAGTTTTCGGATCTGCTCGTATTACTTGCAACAGGGTGTACGATGGTGGCGAGAAAGGAGTCTCCAAGTCTTTGATTGCTTGCGAGCGTGCAAGTCGGT
This sequence comes from Eleusine coracana subsp. coracana, assembly GCA_032690845.1. NCBI lineage: Eukaryota > Viridiplantae > Streptophyta > Magnoliopsida > Poales > Poaceae > Eleusine > Eleusine coracana. Next base: position 31,854,693 of record CM064428.1, read on the forward strand.
GTGTGTGGGTGTGTGATGGAGTTTGTGTCTTGCTTGGCTTGTCTTCCTTTAGAGATGAGATAGGCCTCCCCTTTTATACTTCAAGGGAGCCGGGTCCATTTACAGACACACACACAGAGAGAGAGAGAGAGAAAGAGAGATCTACACGTATGGAGTTGGTGAAGCCGTGCTGAGGAAGACGAGAGCTTCGGTCGGTGGCGTAGTGTTGACGACCAAAATTAACATTCTGGGAAAACCGGTCCTTCCAGTTTGTTAAACCGGAGCATCCGGTTTTGGCAGGCTTGATATGGCCAAAGTTATTTAAATTGAGGCTAATAATTTTTATTTCATGATTTTGATGTTTAGATGAGTTTTGCAGGTTGTAGGAGTATTTCCTAGGCATATTGGCTGATTTTTCCTAAAGAAGAAAAGAGGAGCTTAAAAGTCCATGAATAAAAGGCCAACCTGCAGATTTGAAGTCTCCATGATGAAGTCCTCGTCGAGACGATCAAAATGAATATATGGAACGCCTAATTTAGAGTTCAGATGAAGAAGTTATGGCATTTAGAAGATGCTTACAGGCTGCAAAAGCGGACCTTCCGTTTTTGGAAACCAGAGGTTCCGGTTTTTACAGGGTTACACTAGAGGGAATCCGGATGGTCTGGTTCTAGAAACCGGAGGGTCCGGTTTTGGCGATCCAAGTCGGAATTTCGTGTTCTGCAAGGAAATTATAAGAGTTTCGACTCCTAACGGGATTAGGCGTTCCCACCCTATATAAACAAAGGGCCATGACCGATTGAGGCAACCCCCAATCATCAAAAGCTCGTAATTTACTTTTATCTTCTAACCCTACTTTTCCAAACCCTAATTTCCGTTCTTCTTCGTCTCTACGGCGTTCGAAGGCATCCTAGCTGGCCTGCCGACGTTAGGACAACCCAAGAGTGCGCTTGCCCCGACGAGGTCCCTCCCGGACAGGCGTTTGTTGGTTTTTGCGGCGAGCCCATGAAAACCGGAGGCTCCTGTTTCCAAAACCAGAGGGTCCGGTTTTGGCAGACTCACCTGCGCGTTGCTGCACATTTGCGTGCTCGTGTTTAACGGCGTGTTTTCGCATCAACACACTTTTTGGCGACTCCGCTGGGGATAAGAAAATTCTGGTTATTCAAAACCGAATTTATTTCCCTTAGTAATGTCTTCTCCGGCTGAAATTTCCAAAGATCATATCATCACAACATCAATGGAGGAATTGACGGAGGACCATCGCAAGCTATTTCAGGAGCAGATGCAAGAGAAGTTGAAGGCGTTTGAAGCTGAGCAACGTCAAGTATTTCTTTCATGCTTCAAGAAAGATCGGCTTGGCAAAATCACTCAAATCAAGCAACCCGATTTGTCTTCACAAGAGGTAACATCTAGTAGCAAATCTCTTACTGTTGCTCCTGAAGATGTTTCTAAGATGTTTGATGATCTTATTAAGAATGCTAATAATAGTATAGAGCAAAAGATTAATGAGGGATTTGAGAAAATGAAAAGAAACATGCATATAGGTTCTACTAGTGCTGTTCACAATGCTCAAGATTCATCGGCTTTACGTAGTGCACCATTAGAGAATCCTCCATATGGCATGTCGTTGAATTTTTATTATGGTCAGACACCTATGGCTCAAACTAGTTCAATTAATAAAGATGTTTCAGGGAATGCTATTGTTTTGAGTACTCCCACAGTTGAGCCTTTATCTACCGTGCCTCCTAGTTCGGCTGCTAATAACCGAACCAATGAACCTGCTAATTTTACTGCTCCTTATAAAACAGTAGCCTATAATTCTTCTCCATCACAGCCGTCTGTAGGTGATGGCACCCCTCATGTTCCTATTCCTGATTCGCACTTTGATAGGACGCCTTTACCACAAACTACATCTCAAAGAACTTCTGTAGCTGATTTTGAATCACGCATGGCTGTCATGAGAGATGATTTCAATAAATAAATTAGGGAGACTTTTGGTATAAGCCTGCAAAACAAAACTCGTGTTTACCAAAAGCCTTATCCTTCACATTTTGATATGTATACTTATCCAAATGGTTGGCGTGTTCCTGATTTTATAAAGTTCAATGGAGATGATGGTAGAACTACTAGGGAGCATGTTAGTCAATATTTAGCTCAATTAGGAGAAGTTGCTGCTTATGATGTTTTGAAAGTGCGCTTATTTGCATTATCTTTAACTGGAACTGCATTTTCATGGTTTTCATCTTTACCTCCTAATTCTATCTTCACTTGGGAACAATTGGAAATTAAGTTTCATGATCATTTTTATAGTGGAAATAGTGAGTTAAAATTATCTGATTTAACATCGGTTAAGCAAGGTCGTGATGAATCTGTTATTGATTACTTTAGAAGATTTAGAGATGTAAAAAATCGATGTTTCAATATAACACTTTCTGAAAGAGATTTGGCTGATTTAGCTTTTAGTGGATTGCGCACTTATCTTAGAGAAAAGTTGGAAGGTCATGATTTTCTTACTTTAACTCAGTTACAACAAAAAGCTTCCGTTCAAGAAAACCGAGGTAAAGAGTCTAAAGAAAGTCATAGGTCTACTCGTCATAATGTGCATTTGTTAGATTGTGATTCTGATGATTATGGTGATGAGAGTAATGACGTGTATGCTGCTGAATTTGCATGGCCATCTAAAGCCAAATCTTATTGCTGTGATTCCCTCAAGCTGATTCACAAAAATCGGCAAGGAGAAATAAAATTTACTTTTGATGTAGCTAAATATGATAGAATATTTGATGAGTTACATAAAGCTGATTGCATTAGGATGTCTCATTCCATACCGCCGCTTGATGAGTTAAAGCAACGGGCTTATTGTAAATGGCATAATTCTTTCTCTTATGCTACTAATGATTGCAATGTTTTTTCGTCGACAGGTCCAATCGGCCATTAATGAGGGACGATTGAGTCTTAGAGAGATGCAAGTGGATAAGAATCCCTTTCCTGTCAACACCATGATTTACAGAATGCTAAGTTGCTAATTCGGCCAGAGCAAGCTAGATCAACTAAAGGAAAGAATATGATCATTGGTGATAAAAGGCCTATAACTAGTGATGATAAAATTTTATCAAACGAGGTGGTGCTTGAAAAGGATTTTGATGGAAAAGAGTCTTTGAAAATAATTATAAAGGCTTCTGGAGACGGGGGGCAAGCAAGCAAGATTCAGATTCCGGTTTGTCCTGCTACCTAGAAAAAAACCGGATGGTCCGGTTTTCCAAACCGGAGGCTCCGATTTTGGCAGTCAAAAGCCAAAAATGTTAAAACCCAAGAATCCTGAGGTGGATCAATGGAAGGTCAACAGGGCCAAGATGCAAGACAAAAGAGTCAAGTTCAAGCCTACTTTTGACAATCTTTTGAATAAATATGTGAATCAAAAGGCCAATTATATGAATCGGCCAAATAATAAGCGTCCAAGGTCACCACCAAGGCAAGAGAGACAAGATTCACCTCAGAGGGAGGCCATTCGACAAAGAAGTGAGCTATACTATGTATACCCGAACAGTGGGCCTTATGTTCAAATGCCATGGGTTCCTTCAGTCAACTATTCTCCATACCCGACATGGGACAATTATGGGATCTGGATGCAATACCTCCAATGCAATTTCTACCTTTTCATCTGGGATGGGCTGCTCCAAGAGAATCAACATTTGATAGGTTGTCGCATCCTGTACATGACCGATTGAGTTTTCCAAAATCGGATTCAAGGCAAAAAGGTTCTGGTTTTGCTAACCAGGAAAACCGGATGCTCCGGTTTGGAAAACCGGATGCTCCGGTTTTATCAGAAAAAGAGAAGGCTCCTGCAAGGCAAGTTTATAGCATCAAGGGCAAAGAGAAGGTTGATCAATCTTCACATATGGATGTAGATACAGAAAGGACAACCAATAGAGATGTGATTAAGATTGGTAGCTCTAAGGTGGTTATTGGAGATAGCTTCAAAGGACCGATTATTATAGGTGATTCGGTCAATTATCGAAATGCTGATAGTTTTATTCAGATGGCTCCTCGTGACAATGATCTTGAAGTTGGTAGCAGTGGTATTTCATCTAAGTATTTACAGCCGAGGTGGTGTCCCTCCGGCTTGTCTCGCACTCAAAAGAGGAAGTTGTAACGTTTGCGCAATCAAGAGAAAAGAGAGTAAGAGCTTGAGAGACAAAGGGATGAATCTTTTAACAAGGCAAGGCCCATGACCTCTCAAAAGAAAGAGTGCAGAGTTTAAGCTACAACCGAAGATCTAGAAAAACTGGATATTCTGGTTTCTAATAAGGAAGTTTCGGCTTTAGTTCCAAAACCGGATGGTCCGGTTTCAAAACCGAAGGGTCCAGTTTTGGCAGATTCAGCAACAAAGACAGTTCCTTCCTGTTCGTTGTCTTCTTCTACAATCCCTCCACCAAAGCCACAAGAAGATGATGATGAGGAGCTAGTTGATTATGAGCCATCACCGACACATGAGAGTATGGATATCAATGTTATTTATTTATCTTCTACGGATTATACTTTAATTGGTGGAGATGAGGAAGTAGCTCAAATGGACTTTGGACCTCAGCGAGCAATATTTGAGAAGCCTAAGGAATCGGATAACCATCTGAAACCATTGTTTGTGAGAGGACATATCAACGGTTCACCGATTTCCCGAATGCTTGTAGACGGTGGAGCTATTGTTAATTTAATGCCTTACTTCATGTTTAAGAAGCTTGGCAGGTCAGATGAGGAGCTTATCAAGACCAACATGATCGTCAATGGTGTAGGAGGAGATGAGCCAATTCCTACAAAAGGGGTGGCTTCTATGGAGCTTACTGTTGGGAGCAAGACCTTGCCTACCACTTTCTTTGTCGCTGAGGTGAGAGGTAATTATAGTGTCATATTGAGGCAAGATTGGATTCATGCAAATCAATGTGTGCCTTCTACCTTGCACCAATTCTTAATTCAGTGGGTTGGCAATGATATTGAAGTTGTGCATGCGGATGCATCGGCTTGTGTTGCTATAGCCGATTCTCCTATTTACACTCATAACAATGTTAGGTGTTTAACAGGTTTAGATTTGTCAAAATATGATTTTCTTAGTGTTTCTAAGGATGGTTTTGTACCGGTCAATGTAAAGCCGGTTGAAAATCGGCTATACCATATCTTGTAAATTTAATGGCATCAAATTTAGAGTGGCTACAGCAGCGGGTTGAGCAATATCGGTCAAATAAGAACGATATGTGTGAAGCCATTGAAGAGTTAGATGATTTAGATAAGCTAGGACAAGGGTTTACTTCGGTCGATCCTTTAGAGGAAGTGGATATTGGAGATGGTTCTATTCCAAGGCCGACTTTTGTAAACAAAAATTTGAAAGCCGATTATAAGGCTAAGTTAATTGAGCTGTTAAAAGAGTATGTGGATTGTTTTACATGGGAGTATCGTGAAATGCCTGGTTTAAGCCGTGAGCTTGTTGAGCATCGGCTTTATATTAAGCCCGGTTTTAGGCCATATAAGCAATCAGCAAGGCGATATAAATCCTGAAATATATGACAGAGTTAGCGAGGAGGTTAATCGGTTGCTTGATGCTAATTTTATTAGACCTTGCAGGTATGCTGAATAGATTTCCAGCATTGTATCGGTTAAGAAAAAGGATTCTGGTAAGATACGAGTTTGCATTGATTTTAGAAATTTGAATAGAGCTACTCCTAAAGATGAATATCCTATGCCCATAGCCGATATGTTGATTAATGATGCTTCTGGACATAGAGTTATTAGTTTCCTTGATGGTAATGCTGGTTATAATCAAATATTCATGGCCGAAGAAGACATGTATAAAATAGCCTTTAGGTGTCCAGGATTTGTAGGCTTGTTTGAATAGGTTGTTATGACTTTTGGTTTGAAGAATGCGGTGCTACTTATCAAAGGGCTATGAATTTAATTTTTCATGATTTGCTTGGCATTATCTTAGAAGTTTATATTGATGACATAGTGGTCAAATCGGCTGGTTTAGATCCTCATTTGGCTGATTTGCGCCTTGCTTTTGAGAGAATGCGTCGGTATGGTCTTAAGATGAATCCACTTAAATGTGCTTTTGGAGTATCAACTGGTAAATTCTTAGGCTTTATTATTCATGAGAATGGCATAGAGATAGATCCTAAAAAAGTAGAAGCTATTAGAAAAATTCAAGCACCTACTTGCAAGAAAGATTTGCAAAAATTCCTAGGTAAAGTGAATTATTTGAGAAGGTTTATATGTAATTTATCTGGGAAGATCAATGCTTTTACTCCTATTCTTCGGTTGAAAGATGAAACCGAATTTACTTGGGGGGCAAAATAGCAAGAGCCTTTAAGGAGATCAAGCAATATTTGTTTACGCCGCCGGTGCTAAAGGCACCTAGGAGTGGTGTCCCTTTTAGGCTTTATGTGGCAGTAGAAGATGATGTGATTGGTGCTGTTTTGACACAAGAGACTGAAGAAAAGGAGTATGTCATTGTTTATGTGAGCCGACGATTATTGGATGCTGAGACGAGGTACACTTTTATTGAAAAATTGTGCTTTTCACTATATTATGCTTGTACTAAGTTAAGGCACTACTTATTATCTAGTACTTGCATAGTAGCTTGTCAAACCGATATTATTAAGCATATGTTGTATCGGCCAATATTGAGTGGTAGGCTTGGTAAGTGGGCATATGCTTTGATTGAATATGACTTGGCTTATGAACCTTTGAAATCCATGAAAGGCCAAGTTGTTGCTGATTTTATTGTTGAACATCAGATTGATATTAAGCATGATCTAGATATTGGTTATGTTTATATTACACCATGGAAATTGCATTTTGATGGATCAGTTTGTAAAGAGGGTCAAGGGATTGGTGTGGTTCTTATTTCCCCTAGTGGTGCTTATTTTGAAGCTTCTAGCCGATTAGAATATTTTTGCACTAATAATCAAGCCGAATATGAAGCTCTCTTGTTCGGTTTAGAAATTTTGCAATCCATGGATGTGAAGCATGTTAATATTTTTGGTGATTCATTATTAGTTGTCCAGCAAGTTTCTGGAATTTTTCAATGCCTTGATAGATCACTAAGGGTTTATCTTAATAAGTGTTTAGAGTTTATGTCCTATTTTGATGAATTTGCTACAATCATGTCTCTAGAATTAAAAATGGTAGGGCTAATGATTTGGCACAACAAGCATCTGGTTACAATGTTAGTGAAGGAAAATTTTCGATTAACAAGAAGCCGATGCTTGAAATTGCCAATATTAGAACCCTAGAAAAACCGGAGGGTCCAGTTTGCCAAACCGGAGGGTCCGGTTTTGGCAGAAAGGGTGATAATTCGGTTGTTCTTGATCCAAAGCTTGGGGAAGCCGAATTGATTGATTGGAGAGTCCCTATTATCCATTATTTTCAGGATCCAGGCAAGAAAGTTGATAGAAAGATTCGAAATTTGGCATTAAGTATATTTTGGTTGATGGTGAATTATATCGCCAAACCGCTAAAGATTTGTTACTCAAATGTTTGGATTCAGAACAAGCTAAGGTGGCCATGGGAGAGGTTCATGAAGGTATTTGTGGTACTCATCAATAGGCACCTAAGATGAAGTGGTTGTTGAGAAGTGCTGGTTTTTATTGGCCTAGTATGATTGCTGATTGTTTTCGCTATTATAAGGGATGCGAAGAGTGTCAAAAGTTTGGGAATATTCAATTAGTGCATGTTTCTATGATGCATTCTGTTATTAAACCATGGCCATTTCGAGGGTGGGGATTGGATTTCCTTGGTCAGAGGGTGGGGATTGGATTTCATTGGTCAGATACATCCTCCTTCATCAAAAGGGCATCGCTTCGTGTTGGTGGCTACAGATTATTTTACTAAGTAGACCGAAGTTGTTCCTCTCAAGAATATGACACATAAGGAGGTAATTGATTTTATTACTAAGCATATTATTCATAGATTCAGCATACTGCAAACTTTAACTACTGATCAAGGTACTTCATTTATTTCAAGTCAAGTTAGAGAGTTTGCTGAATCTTATAAAATTAAGTTGCTCAATTCTTCTCCTTATTATGCTCAGGCCAATGGTCAGGCCGAGTCAAGTAATAAAAGTTTGATTAAGCTCATCAAGAAGAAAATAGATGATAATCCTAGAAGATGGCATGAGGTTTTGTCTGAAGCATTATGGGCTCATCGTATATCTAAACATGGTGCTACTAAGGTTACTCCTTTTGAGCTTGTATAGGGTCAAGAGGCCGTTTTACCTGTAGAGGTAAATCTGGACGCTTATAGATTAGCCAATGATCTCTCTCCAGTAGATTATCATAATTTAATGATGGACAATATAGATGAGGTCAGTGATAATCGATTAAAGGCTCTAAAGGAGATTGAGAAAGACAAAATCAGGGTTGCAAAGGCTTACAACAAGAAAGTGAAATCAAAGTCATTCCAAGTGGGAGAATCGGTATGGAAGACTATCTTGTCCATTGGGTCAAAGAGTAATAAACTTGGTAAGTGGTCTCCTAGTTGGGAAGGTCCATATAGGGTTGTAAAAGTGATTGTTGGAAACTCCTACATGGTGGAGACATTGCAAGGTGAGCGCTGGCCTAGAGCTTTGAATGGTCGATACTTGAAGAAATATTATCCAAGTGTATGGCAAGATGCTTGACTTCATACGGCCGATAGTTTGAATATCGCCCTTAGAAATGACATGGCCAATGAATTGATTCAAATCATCGTCCTCAGGTAATTTTGATCTAGGAGAATATTTTTTAGCACGCTCGCTTTGCTAAAAAATAGGGGGGCATGTGTTGATGACCAAAATTAACATTCTGGGAAAACCGGACCTTCCAGTTTGTCAAATCGGAGCATTCGGTTTTGGCAGGCTTGATATGGCCAAAGTTGTTTAAATTGAGGCTAATAATTTTTATTTCATGATTTTGATGTTGAGATGAGTTTTGCAGGTTGTAGGAGTATTTCCTAGGCATATTGGCTGACTTTTCCTAAAGAAGAAAAGAGGAGCTTAAAAGTCCATGAATAAGAGGCCAACCTACAGATTTGAAGTCTCCATGATGAAGCTCTCGTCACGACGATCAAAATGGATGTATGGAACACCTAATTTGGAGTTCAAATGAAGAAGTTATGGCATTTAGAAGATGCTTACAGACTGCAAAAGTGGACCTTCCGTTTTTGGAAACCGGAGGTTCCGGGTTTTACAGGGTTGCACTAGAGGGAATCCGGATGGTCCGGTTCTGGAAACCGGAGGGTCCGGTTTTGGCGATCCGAGTCGGAATTTCGTGTTCTGCAAGGAAATTGTAAGAGTTTCGACAACTAACAGGATTAGGCCTTCCCACCCTATATATACAAAGGGCCATGTCTGATTGAGGCAACCACCAATCGTCAAAGACTCGTAAAAAACCCTACTTTTCCAAACCCTAATTTCCGTTCTTCTTCGTCTCTACGGCGTTCGAAGACGTCCTAGTTGGCCTGCCAACGTTAGGACAACCCAAGAGTGCGCTTGCCCCGACGGGGTCCCTCCCGGGCAGGCGTTCGTTGGTTTTTGCGGCGAGCCCATGAAAACCGGAGACTCCGGTTTCCAAAACCGGAGGGTCCGATTTTGGCAGACTCACCTGCGTGTTGCAGCACGTTTGTGTGCTCGTGTTTAACGGCGTGTTTTCGCGTCAACATGTAGCCTTCAGTCCTTGCGGGCCCCGTCGTCCTGGTCTTCCGTCAGAGAGAGGCACTGTGTCCGGGCATGCCCCCAGTTTCCGTCGTCGGGTCGAGCCCCCTCGTTCCTGTAGATGGCGTGTTCCGCTATGCGTGGAGCGGTGCAACATGTGCGTTGTCACATTGTTCAGGCAAGGTTCAATCTACCTGTCTATCAGGCCGTCCTGCATCATTACTATTAGGGGTGTCATCGGGCGATAGCAGCACAGAGAGCCTCGCCATGCCTAACATCATCAGCGGACGCTGGTGATGATAAGGGGAGCAGGTGTTAAGAGAGATTTGACTCCCTAATACTGTGCGTTCAAGTTAGGTTCGGCATTTATGGTGGGACGATTGGTAGTTGTTGACTACGTCCCGCTCGATCCCCTCGTCGGGGGTTGATGCATCCGATTGTGCTTGTTCAGGCCTGCTTGGAGTTGGAATCCATCCCGTCCCAGCAGAGCAATTGAATTTCTCCACTCCGCTCCTTTCGGCTCGGTCAGTGATTTGTTAGGCCGTCCTGTCTCGATGCGGGTCCCACTGATGGGAGTTGACGGAGGCAGAGCTTATCCAGAAGTGCTCAGACCCACTCACTGTGGTTAGGGTCGCCGTGGAGGTGAACCGTTTGCCCCTATACTGTTGGTAATAAGGTTGGGCGAGTGGCCGAGTCACCAGCTCGGGAGGGCGAATTGCATTCAAGAGCTGGTGGGCGGTCCAATTTTGTCTCGACCCCTCCAAGGGGTCGAGCGAGACGTTACGGGTCCTCAACCCCCCAGGGGGAAGGGTCGGGCAGAGCGCAACCGGCCTTCGACTCCCGGAGAGTCGGGTGAGTCGGGAGTGGCGCGGTGTTTGCTCTCGAGATTTGGTTGGCATGGGGATACCCTTTACGGGGCCCACACAGGTGACACCTCAGCGGTGCTTCGGCGGATCTGCTATCTCGGATATTGATGGCCTCCGAGCGGTGTCACTGTCACGTGGCACCTCTGGTTTCTGCCCCCGACAAGTTGAAAGCAAGTACTAGTTATCAGCAAAAAAAAAATTGTGATATATTGATGCAATGTAGTGTCATGACGTCTGAAATCCAGATATGACCATAAGGATTAATGTGCGTAAATATATATTGTTCATTAGAGATATAAAAGAAAAAAGAGAAGAGGGGTCTTGTTAAAAAAATCAGGAAGGCAGCTAGGAATTACAAAAGACAATCAAAGGCAGCGAGGGCTTGGAAGTTGGAACTCACCATGTCCGCGACGCGGACGATGACGTAGGGGTCGCTGGAGGTGAAGTCCCGAACGGCGAGGTTCCGGCCTTGTGCCACCACCACCTTGAGCAGGCCACCACAGCCCCTCCCCGCCTCCTCCATGCTTTAATTTTCCTCCCTGCTCCTCCTCTTTGTCCTCCCCCTTCCTCAGTCTAAGCAGCAAGCAACAGAGGGGGAACAAATAGATTCAAGAACCCTACACGCTAGCAAGAATTGCAACAGGGGGAGAGGATCCGTTCCAGAGTAACAAGAACCTGGTTGTGAATTGCGGGCGGCAGGGCGATGGATGAGCAGACGAGAGAGACGCCGAGCTCGCCTTGAATAGCGAGAAGAACGGGGAGTCCCTCTGTCGCTGGCTCAGTGGTAGCGCCGCGCTGCTGCTGCTGCTGCTGCCGCCTGCTGCTTTTCGAGTCGAGTGCCGGACAAGAGAGGGTTGGTGACTGGGTCTGTGCGGAGGAGGGGGAGAACCGGAGAAGAAGAGTTTGGGGGTGAACGCGTGGGCCCCGGCGTGTGAGAGTAGCTGGCCGTGGGCCCCCGGGACGCGGTCGCAGTTGCTCTGCCCTGGGCTGTGGGCGCGACTCAGCCGGGGCTGGCTGGTGCGAGCGACGTTCCAGTGTCTCTTCTCGGCCCCGTGCCCGCGTCGGTTTTCTTTTTTTAACTCGTGCGAGTGCAGTGCGGCGCACGCACGCGGGGCAGGACTGACTACTACGCGCGCGGGTTTGGGGTCAAAAACGCGGGCAGGTGGTACGTGCATGACCGAGAGAAATCTCCTGCGGATGGACCAGGTCAAACGGGACATCATCTTTCTCCCTACGAAAAGTCCCACGACACCAATCTACAAGTACCATCATGCATCATCGAAGTATGCAAGAGAGCTAATACAAGTTTTAAAAAACTAAAACTAACTGTTCACACGTTTACTATAAATAAATAGGAAAATTCGTTTGAGACACATCGATAAAAGTGGTTTCGTCCTAAACACACGGTTAAAAATGAATTTAGCTGAAATATACTTTTATTATAAAAAAATTCGTCTGTGACACACTATGATCATTTAACTATTATTTTAATTTTTTTATCTTAATATATAAAAAATGTTAGAATTTAAAACTTAGCATACATATACATTGTTGTATTTTGTATCAGTAAAAAAGCTAGAATTTTTCTATTGTTCGGATGGCTTGGTTGATAAATAAAATATTAAAACAATGAGCCAACAATGAAAACAGTCAAAAAAATTCTAGCTCTATTTTTCTATTGTTCGGATGGCTTGGAGTGTGAAAGTTTCAAATTATAATATCTTTTATATATTAAGATATAAAAGTTTAGAATAATAGTTAAATGGTTATAATTGTCACAGACGAATTTTTTCACAATCGAAATATGTTTCAGCTAAATTCGATTTTGACGGTATGTTTAGGACGAAACCAAGATTTATTAGTGTGTCGTAGACAAATTTCTCAAATAAATATTAGATGATACTCCGCGCGTTGCTACGGGTATTATAGAAATGACTTTTTGCTATACTGAGAGATGGAAGTAAAAAAGTGTACAGTCGATTAACAATGCTGCTATTGTGAATATAGACATATTGATTAGTACTCTCTGGTTATCAATACAATGGTTTCAATTTTACAGGAAAACTAAATTTTGAAATTATAGTCACATAAGAAATAAATATATGTTGTTAAGATTTTGTCTGGGATAAATATCAGAGATGGCAACTAAAAACGATAATGTTGGAAGCGATAGGTTGCACAACTATTGGCTTAATTGATTACGAGAGTATTACATGTGTATATATAGCCCTGCTCAGATGTACTATACACCAAGATTTATAGAACAATATCAGGTGGAGATATCCGGGAGTCTAAACCGAATCCAAACCATAAAGGGCGCACGGGCTCATACACGTGCTAAGCCTAATACACGATTGTACAATCCATCAACCCCCTCGTTTTGAAACACTGTCACGCCATCGAGCGTTGAGACTGGATCGGAACTCGGTGAAGAAGGAAGTCAAAACGCTTTCAGTGAAGATGCCGACATACTGCAATGTCGTTGGGACATGAAGAGAACTCGAATATCACCAATAGCCACGTGCTCGGGGACGAAATGAAGATCAATCTCTATGTGTTTGGTATGCTGATGTTGCACCTGGTTTGTAGAGAGGTAGACCGCACTAATATTGTCACAATAGACAAGTGTAGCTCGATGCAAAGGAGAGTGGAGTTCCTGAAGAAGTTGCCGCAACCAACTTGCTTCAGCAACAGCATAGGCGACCACCCTGTATTCAGCTCAACATTGGACCGTGAGACAGTGTTCTGACGCTTGGACGACCATGAGACAAGGTTGTCACCAAGGAATACGGCGTAGCCCGATGTGGACTTGCGTGTTTCTGGACAACCGGCCCAATCAGCATCAGAGTAAGCAACCAAATTAACAGATGGAGACCGATGAATAGTCAAGCCAAAATCCAATGTATCACGGACATAGTGAAGAATCTGTAAGGACCGAAGGCGTACCGAGAGGGGGGGGGGGTTAATCGGTAAGCCGTTTATGAATCCAAATACTTTAATTCGCACCACTTGAGTCTAATAATCGTTGCAACCTAATAATTCTAGTAGGCCAAGACCTTATACATGATAGTGTTCATAATGATAGCAAGCACGGAAGCCAAACACACTAGCCTATGCAAGCCACAATTCAACCTAGTTAATAGAGCACACAATTGCGAAATAGTAAAGAGAAGGTCAAAAAATGCCCATGATTTTTTTTCTCGAGGTCTCGAAAGGATGGCTCCTTCCCCTACTCCTTGTTGGACCACTCCGGGAGTGATTGCGGGCTCGTGGGCGAGAACTCCACTTGGTGGCGGGAGAGACCGGAACTCCTGTGGGACTGGTCCAACGAGGAGTAGGAGAAGGCGCCATCCTTCTAAGACCTCAGGAAAAAATCATGAGCAATTCTTAACCCTCTTTTTACTATTCCGTAATTATGTGCTCTAGTAACTAGGTTGAATTGTGGCTTGCATAGGCTAGTGTGTTTGGGTTCCGCGCTTGCTTTTATCATGAACACTAGCATGTGTAGGGTTTTGGCCTACTAGAATTGTTTAGGTTGCAACGCTTGTTAGACTCAAGTAGTGTGAATTAAAGTATTTAGTTTTGTGAGCGTCTTACCGATTCATCCCCCCCCCCTCTCGGTATGCCTTCGGTCCTTACAAGTGGTATCAGAGCCAGGTGCTCATCTTTGAGGCTTCACCGCCCTGAGTAAGGATGCCATGACAGGTGGGGAGTGTTCCCATATTCAATGGGGAGGACTACGCGTATTGGAAGGCTCGCATGCAAGCCTACCTACAGTCCCTTTATCCAGAGATATGGATGGTCACTCACAAGTCCGATACAGATGTGAACCTGCTTTAGCCTGATTTTATTAAGTGCAATGCTAAGGCCAAGAATATTTTGTTTGCTTGCATATCTAAGGATGTCTTTGCTCAGTTGGATGATAGTTCCACAGCAAATGGTATCTGGACTGAGATTCAGGGGCTCCATGAGGGCACCGGTGATGTCAAAGAGGAAAGATACTATATGCTGAAGAACAAATATGATAACTTCACTAGATTGCCACATAAGAGAGATAACACTATTTATTATCGTTTTTATGTACTAGTAGAGGAGATCAATGCTCTTGGGGATGACTTCAAGCTGAGGACTGTTGAGATGATAAGAAGATTCTTGAGGCTATTCAAAGATCCCAAGTATGAGTCTGTCATCACCTTCATCTTCCAAGGTGACCTCAAGACCAAGACCATGAAGGATATACTTGGCAAGATCACTACTTTTGAGAGCTACCAGTTGGGGATGGATGATCCTCAACCATCCAACCTTGCTCTACCAGCTGACAAGCAAGAATCAAGTAAAAGCAAGAAAGGCAAGAAGAAAGCTGAGGTTGAAGAGGATGATGATGATGAAGATGACTTGACAGAATACTTGGCTCTTCTCATGAAGAAGATGAAGAACTTCAAGAACAAGTTTGCTTCCAAGTCCAGGGGCAAGTGTGCCTCAAAGAATCACTTTGTCTGAGAGTGCCCAAAGCCCAAGAAAGAAGCATTCAAGTCATAAGATTCAAGTGAAGAAGTAGAAGAAGACCCTAAGGTCAAGCAAAAGAAGAAGAGGCACTTCGACAAGGACAAGAGCAAAGGCAAAGGCAAAGCTCAAGACCACAAGAAGAAGTTCACACGCAAGGCTCTTGTTGGAGAGTGGACAAGCGAAAACTCAAGTGATAAGTCCTTTTCCTCAAGTGATGAAGAAGAAGTGGCCGGCCTAGCCATGATCAAGACCACACCTCCACGAGCTCTTCCTCCACCTCCCATGTGCCTCATGGCCACGAGCCAACTTGGGGAGAGTGAGGATGAGAGTAGCGATGCCAGCAATGATGAGGAGCTTTCATGTGCCGAGCTTTGGAGTATGCTTGAGCAAGCCCGCGACATCACCGTCAAGAAATCCAAAATGTTGGATGTGGTAAGAAAAGAATGTAAGTTGGCTAAGGACCATGTTGGTGAGCTTGAGAGTGAGCTCAAGGACCTTGTCAGTTCTCATGAGGCCATAAACAAGAGTTATGACAAACTCAAGGGTGATCATGTAGAGCTATGTGAGAAGTATGAGGCCCTTGAGATTACTTATGAGGCCATCAATGTTGAGAACCTTACCTCTCCCTCCTCTAGTTCATCTAAGAGTGATGCTTCTACTATGTGTGATGAACTAACCACCTCGGTCAAGGTTTCTTCTCTTGAGCAATTTGTTTTGAAGGAATATCACAAGTTTAAGAAAGAGAGGAAGATAGTGATGGATGGTTTCGAGAGGCTCACAAGTGGTAGAGCCATCCACAAGGAGATTCTTGGAAGGAACCTTGTGAACAATGTCTCCCACCAGGGACTTGGCTCATATTCCGCTGCCATCGACATCGTAGGGATGAGTGATTCCATCCCCGCATGGATCAAACCCCTTCTCATCGATGAAACTATTGCGAGAGGTGTTGCAAGGATGGTCACGCTACCAAAGATTGTTCTATGGTGAGAAGTTCCATTGTTTTGCCTAACCCTAACTTGTTCCATGAGAACACCCATTTCAAGCTTTTTACAAACAAGAATGGCAAGGTGGAAGCTAAGGCTTTGGGACCACCAAACAAGAAGAGAAAGGTCAAGAGCATATGGGTGCCTAAGTGTATTGTTGATCTTGAGAGATCATCTACGTACAAGTGGGTGCCCAAGAACAAGACCTAGATGGTGGTGGTGGTGGACCAAGCGCTTTCATGAAGATCATGTGAAGTCTACCACATGATCTTAACGTCATATCTACTCATGAGGGAGGCATCCGTGTTTGTTCTTAGTAGTTGTAGTGTGTTTTTTGTTCTCTTGCATTGCATGGTAATTAGGACTCCTTTGTGACTAGTATGCTTTGTATCCATTCATGTGTAAATAACTAAAAGAAAAACACATAAAAATTATTCAATGTATAACTCATTCAAGATAGCTATAAGCAATGGGGAGTGCTTGAGATGGTGGTTTGGCTTCTCTCAAGGCAAGGGTATGGCTTATAGTGAGTAAGCTTGGGAGGGGTTCAAACTTGATATTGTTAGGTTTCTTTGTATCTTGTTTTAATATTGTTTGCATTCACATGGCATCTTTACTGTCATTGCATATGTAAAATGCTTGTTGCATGCATCATATAGGAAACACAAAGGAGGCTTGTCCCACTTGGAGATATTTGTACCTCATGCTCTATATGAGATTACATCTCCATAAGTGTGACCAAAGGAAAGGATTGTGCTTCATGCCCATTGAGCAAGCTCTTATGAACTCCAAGGTTAAACCTACTTGCGCGGTTCATGGACTAAGGCTCATACATACCCTTTTGGTTCTAAATTGCCTTGGTTCTTATTTGCTCGATTCTTTATTTGGCATTTGCGAAAACTATAAGGCCATAAAGTGCCACTATTTGAAAATGAGTGTTTGAGAGTTCCCTCTATATTCCAAGTGCAGTGTTTATTTGAGTGTTTAGCGAGGGCACTTGGAAAATGGAGAATTTCCTTGATTCCACAAAATTCTAGAAGTGATCATACGGTCTGGTTGATGGACCATACAGTTCGGTTTATGCAGCGATGCATAGTGCTTCGGAGATCAGGAATAGAGACCGGATGAAAACTCTTCTGGAGACTGAACTGTCCGGTCTGCACGCAGTTCTGTTGTCCAGAACCTCAGTTTCCAGTTTTCCCGAAGTGACCGGATTGTCCGGTGTAGAGAGCGGACCGTCCGGTCAGTTCGCTTGATCGTGCGATGCAAATCCAGGTTGTGACTGTTGATCATGCCTTGATCAATCTTGGCCGTCCGTCGATTTCTTGACCTAGGTCAAAAATTGTCAAAGACATTTTGGTCTCTTCCCCGTTTGACTTTCGCCACCGAGTTCACGCTTCTGACTCCGCATTCTCCCTCACCGCCGACCTCGCCCCCGCCGACGAACTACCTCGCAGCTGCATAGCCCCCGCTCATCCTCGCGCACAGTGCCCACGTAGCCGCCGCTCTCACGCAAGCCCCAGGGCCGCCGCCACCGAGCTCTCACGCCGTCGCCGCCCAGAAAAATCACCGCCGCCTCCATTGCTTGCCATAGCGAGTGCCACCACCGTCGCTAACCACTCCACCTCAGCTCGCTGTTGTAGAGTCCCCCTCCCCCCTTTCTTTCTTCTCTCTGCTCCCGCGCGCACCCAATGGTCGTCTCGCCGAAGTTCATCAGTTTGAGAAAAAGTTGCCTCCTTTACTATACATCAGCGTTCCTCGGTGATCGATTGCGTGACTTTCTCGTCTCTGGCTTCGATTCTTCTCCCAGGGTATTGAGCTATCTCTCATTCATCATCGTATGCCCTAATTTTGAGAAATTCGATTAATTGATGCAATTAGTTCAAATTCCCATCTTTTAGTTGTATTAATTAATTAATTGGCTCAACCTAGATGCAATTGATTCATTGCTTATCTATAAATTGCATATCTAGGGTTGTCCCCTGTTTAGTCTGCAGTTAGATTAATTGCTTATTATTTGACTACACACTAGATGACTCGTACCAACCACAAATAGTCGATGATCATTGTTGTTACTTTGCATATTTGTCTAGTGATCCTATCCTTCATTAAGTGCTAGGATTTCTATTGCGCATTCTTTCCTAGCGGTGCTTTGCTTATAGATGTATTAGGTTCTATGCTTATCCTGTCTATACCTACGTGCGTGCAGTGACAGCAGTTAGCAGTCAGTAGTAGATGGCAGGATCAGGTCAGGACATGGGCAAGGGAAAGATGCCTGAGAAGCCAAAGAGCAAGAAGAGACCAAAACTGGACCCAGAGTCAGAGAGGGCCAGGAGGTTAGCTCAGCACTTGGATGCCATGGAGCAGTCACGTAGGACACCAGGTACACGGCTGATCCTAGAGCCATCTCGTGACACTCAGGGACTCAGGAGGAGTTCCAAGAAGAGGACAATACAGGGCTTAGCTACAGGTGTGACTCAAGCACCTTTGTCGTAGAGTACTCCGAGTTCCTGTCAGGGGAGGTCATTGGGACCTGCGGAGCAGGGATCCTCCAGGCAGCAGGAGGAGTCTGAGGTGGAGGAGTCAGAGTTTGAGGAGAGCTCTGAGTACAAGTCAGAGGAGCTGGAGGAGGAGACTGAGGAGACACAACCTGAGTAGATAGTTCCCCAGAGGACAGCTCACCGGGCAAGAGACTTGAGGTGTACCTGTGCAGTGTGCACAAGGAGGTTGCAGAGACAGGTATAGGCAGCTGGAGAGCAGGACATACTTAAGGTTCCTGCAAAGGACCTTAAGGCACTACGTCTAGTTCCCTTCGAGCAGTGGGTTCTAGTCCCAGAGACTGCGCTGCAGGAAAGAGATACTAGACGAGCATCCAGAGGAGGTTTGGAGAGGGTCTGAGATGTTATCTCGCCCTGAAGGGCAAGGATAAGGTATTTGTGCCACAGCAGTACACGACCTATGAGGCTATAAGGAGGGCCACCTGCACTGACATGGAGCAGTACTTCACGTACTTGCCAGGGCTAGCAGAGCTAGTTACGGGTGTAGTAGAGTGAACTCCTCTCTGTAGCCAGACCTAGGAATGATAGTCCTGGTGACTATCGCTCTAACCACCTTGGCCTCTGCGGTGAGTTCACTCTACTACACCATTCAGGTACAAAGAGGACATAGTGCTTGAGTTCTACGCTACGCTGTGGATAGCCAGAGACCGCTTAGAGTTCTGGTTCTTGTTCAGAGGGCAGCCACAACGCATGACCAGAGAGGATTTGATTGCTAGCTTTGGGTTCCTTGCTTTAGACCTCTAGCTCTATAGGAGTGCTTACCCTTCACTAGCCACCTCGCAGACCACATGGAGGGAGACTACCTACAGACGACATGGTGTCGATTGCCTTTCCATCACCACACACACCAGGCTTTGAGAGAGGCCCTGCGAGACTCACCGTAGAGGCCAAGGTAGTTAGAGCGATAGTCGTCAGGACTATTATTCCTAGGTCTGGCTACAGAGAGGAGTTCACTCTACTACACCAGTAGGCTGTAGCAGTCATTCTAAGGAGACAACACTTTGACTTGGCAGACCTACTGATAGGAGAGATGGAGGAGGTTATCTTTGAGAGGGTTGGAGGATGTCTCTTGGTCTTCGCTCCTTATATCTGCTATCTCTTGAGGAGGATGGGCCTAGTGACAGAAGAGCAGTACAAGGCGTTCCATGAGGTGACCACCAGCTATGCACCTCGAGCCCCTAGGGGATCGTAGTCCGCCTTGAGTCAGCAGACAGGGGAGGAGCAGGAGTCATCGCCAGTCACTCACGAGCAGGCACCTCATCCAGAGACGATGGTTCCTGAGTTAGCCAGTACAGGAGCACCTCCCCAGCCTATGGGATCACTATCAGAGGATGCTCTCACAGTGGCAGCACTTGCAGGACGCCTGAGTGAGTTCATTCAGGGCACAGCTTAGGATAGACATCAGCTGATGGAGGTCATCAGGGGACAGGCAGAGGTTCAGAGACAACAGATGATGATCTTGACTACCCTGATGACTCAGATGGCAGAGATGACTCAAAGGCAGGCAGGTCAGCAGCCAGGACTTCAGTGTTTCCACAGTTTCAGTAGCTACCGACTTAGCCAGGACCCTTTACTGCTTTATTGACAGCTCAGTCCAGCGGGTTGTCACTCTTAGGAGTTATACTAACAGGGGGAGCAAGACAGACACTCTCTTCAGCTCAGCTCTCCCTCGTGTCAACTTGCTCTATGTCTACGTTGTTTGTTTCTCCTTCACACTCTTCGACTTTGCAGATGGCAGGACCCTCCACCTCCTAGCACCTACCAGTCAGGAGTCTGTTCTCAGACATAGTGCACACCACTCGTGTAGACACCCAGGAAGCTCCAAAGATAGCTACAGCTCCACCTTCCACTGCTACAGTTAGCACGCTCACACCATAGCTAGCAGAGGATCTGGTCCACCGAGGCTACTCACAAGAGGACGTGGATGACCTTGCTCTTCTTCAGGCGACTGTTGCCGAGGAGACTTCCACGATCCCACCAGCAGGGCAGGACAGCGGGTTTGAGTTGCCAGTAGACCTTGAGTTCTTTGAACAACTGGATACTTAGGCGGCACAGGCTCAGGAAGCACAGCAGGATCCAGGACAACAGCAGCCAGGAGCAGAGTCCTCAGAGGACGTCACTGCACCACTTCCTTTGACCACGAGCGCTTAGATGTTCATGTTTTTCTCGCTTTTTGGTGCTTGTTGCCAAAGGGGGAGAAGGACGTCATAGGTCTATGGGGAGTCGGAGTGTGATCCTGCGTGATCGAGAGTAGCATGTATCTAGGGGGAGCATACGCGTACATTGGTTTTGGGAGTTAGATATATTTGGATCTTATTTTGATGGAGTTATTCGATATTCATGGATTTTGATGAGTCATGGTATTCATTCGCTTATGTTTGACTCATTTTAATCTCACTTGGTTTATTCTCATATGTGGTGCCTTGTATTCATTAATTATCTTGTATGCCTGTGTATGATTTCATGATGATGATACTTGCTTTTAATTCCTACATATTGTCATTCTAATCTGTTGCATATCATCATTCATGTCTTGTATTGCATGTCATTATGTTTTCTTTAATATGCTATCATGACATGCATGCCTCATCATCTAGAGTGTGTTTTTCTCTCTTTTCCTTTTAACTCTTGATGATGATTAATTGAGTAGGACCTTGTGCATTTCTCTCTTATGATGTTATGGTTTCTCTCGATCATAGTGTAGCTCTTTTAGCCCAGTTGTTTCTTGTTAAGATTATGATAAGTAGTGGTTGTCATCAATCACAAAAAAGGGGGAGATTGTAAGCTTCATGACCTTTGATGATTGGATCCCCAAGGTATAAATGTTTTGGTGATAGATGACAACTATGAAATTATGGGCTGATATCTACATGAGTGTTGTCTATGCAGGGATTATCACTAAACTCTATTACAAATCATATGGATGATGGTTGCCTTGGCGATTGATGACAATGAGCACAAGCATGGAGGCTTGTGAACTTGATGGAGTCCAAGGGTTAATGAAGATGGATCAAAGCGGAGGAGAAGCTATGGTGCAAGTGTTGGGTACACTTGTCTAGTTATTAGGGCTTTGAGTCCATAGAAAAAACCTGTCAGTACTATTATCAATAGTAGATAATAGGATAGTCCATGATCCTTATTTATCAATAAAGGCATGCGCAAAATCAAGAGTCGATGGACACACAAGACGCAAGGTTTAGACAGGTTTGGGCCTCCTTGCGGATAACAACCCTACGTCCTGTGTTTTATGGTGTATTATGCGGTATGATGCGGTTGTCTATGAGAGAGCCCCTGCCCCTCCTTATATATCTGGAGGGCAGGGTTACATGGCAAGTCTCCTAGTCGGTTACAATATGATTTCCGACTAGGATTCTATCTCTAACTTTCTATCTCTAGTATTGACTTGTCATCTACTCCAAGTAATAATCCGAGTACTTATCTTCATGGGCTTAATATCTAAATCTGTTGGATTTCTGTTATTTATCTAAGGCTTATGTTTACTTAGAGTACTGGCAGAAATAATCGATCATTCAATCAACAGACATAAAAAATAAACAAGGTTCATTAGAAGAATGATGTGCATGATGATTTCGACAAACGATATGAGCCATGTAGCTAGACTAACCAACTTGGGTAATCGGAGTCAGACAGACAACTAAGCAAAATAGCTGAACTCCTTCTAATACCACTTATGTACTGTTAAAACTCATTTCGCCAAACATGCACGAGTTGAAATCAATCGAGAAAAATTATTGACCAATATTGTCGAGGCAAAAAGATGAGTTCAAAAGAAACTCAAAACTATCACCGTAAGATGAAACATCTACGACCATCAAATTGAATTGGCACAATTTAAAAATAAAAGCAACTTAGCTTTAATATTCAACAGATTGTAGATGAGCCCCCGAGTGTTGCTTGATCAAACCATTGCATTGTCGAGTGGCCTTATGCACAATCCACCAATGATGATGACGAACACCATGTAGAGGACAACCTTGTTGCATGTGTATCAGTCGACCTTGTCGCGAACTAGCTGTCTGGAGTTGTCGCACCACTCGGCACACCTGACACCGAGTACACGAGGATGACGATGAAGCCGATATCCACCGAGTCGCCAATGACGTCCTGGCCTCTAGTTAGGACGAAGCTCATGTCCATGCAAAATCACACACGTGATTAGAATTATTCCAACTAATCAAATTGATTATCATAGTCCAAAGAATAAAATAACATGGGAGGAGTTAAGATGGAAAGAAACTCCCCTGAACAGGTTCAATCGGCATGATGGACTAGCTTCTAGTTCGGGTGTTGCCCACGAGATCCTGATGTGCTTGATTTACTCGGTGAGTCGATTGACGACATGAAAGCCGTAATGTTACTACAGCGCTGATCGCTTGTTGGATGTCAAGATGCTAATCGCTATCTCATGGCTCCGTGTAACTCGTTCGTGCACAAGGTAAAAGAATCGAAAAGCCTTACATGGTAAGTAGTTAGCAAATCAAAATAATCATCATAGTCCTAGAAAAAAATAATTGTAAAATGATTAAAGAAAGGATTTTTCTGATCTCTAGGGCCGACGCGGACTCCTTCCTTGTTGGACACGTGAACTTAGACTCGACTTGCAAGTACAGCTGCCGTATGTTCTCCACCGTAACTTCAACAACAATTTTGTCGCTTGATCTTGATGATTGACTCGCTGATTCCATCTTCGTTGATTGCAACCAAACAACACAACGTGTGCATGTGCATCGTCATCACCGCCAGGCACATACATGCCGCCTTGTCGGACGAACCGATTGCCTCTGCTTGATCACTGGCGACGAAGATCTATACTTTCTCAAAAGATTGGCCATCGAACTTGACAAGCCGATCATCACGCGGACCCTTCCTAGCGTGCCAACTGTCGATACTATTATCGGTAGTGGATCATAGGGTAGTCCATAATCCTTATTTATCGGTAAAGGCATACGCAAGATCGAGAGTCAATGGACACACAAGATGCAAGGTTTAGACAGGTTCGGGCCTCCTTGCGGATAACAACCCTACGTTCTATGTTCTGTGGTGTTTTATGCGGTATGATGCAGTTGTATATGAGAGAGCCCCTGCCCCTCCTTATATATCCAGGGAGTAGGATTACATGGCAAGTCTCCTAATTGGTTACAACATGATTTCTGACTAGGATTCTATCTCTAACTTTCTATCTCTAGTATTGACTTGTCATCTACTCCAAGTAATAATCGGAGTACTTATCTTCATGGGTTTTATCTTTATTGGACCCCGGCCCACTCGACAATATATCCGAGTGGTGAGGTGTCCCTGATATATATATCTATTGGTATTTCTTAATGTCGCATCAAGAATATCACTATTCCTGGTACGGTGCCAGAAATATTTGTTGGTGTTTGTTATGCTTTAAGAATAATGTGAATTAATCCGCAAGTGCACGGAACACCATTGTAGTATTTCACCCAGGAGTATTCCAAGGTCTCGTATTTGTTTCCACAGGGAAGCTAGGTGTAAGAGTATATCGGCTTAACAAAGATATGACGAAAGAATAATTCAAACTGACCAAAAATGGGAGTAAGGATAACCAACGATAGTGTGGGGTAGTAACATAAGAGAAATCCACACTAAGATAAATAAAGTGAACGGTTAAGCTAGCCGGGAGGCCAGTGAGTCTAAGTACAAGATTCCTAAAATTATACCTTCCCAATATAAATCAAGCGTCAAATCCTAGTTACTCAGGATGAGTGCTTACACCAATTTCTTGGTACAATCTTGAGTCTTTCACCTGTTAGCTCACTTCGGCACACAAAAACGTTTCACTAATATGGGCCGGTAACTAGCCTGTACTAGTGGGTATACAATCGCTAGACAACCCTGACTAAGACAATCCAAACGTGGTGGATTACTAAAGGGACGGACAGGGCTATCACCACCTGCCGCCTACCACACAGCCCATGGGGACGAATGCAAATCCAGCTAGCGTTAACTTAGGCACTGCGCCTACGCCTTCACTAGATATTCTTCCGTTGATCGAGTGGAAGAATAGCCGAGAAATAACCAAGTCTAAGTCTCAGAAAGAACCAAACTTAATTAAATCCTAGCCGGGAAACCCGTGAACTACGCAACAATGTTTCTTCCCGATAATTATAACTTGAGGAAATGACTAAATTAAAATAAATACTTGATAAGATATAAAGGGGAAAATAATTTTATTGATAATGGATAAGTCTTACAAAGGAGAAAAGATATAAGAGGCCACATACCAGACTCCGAGACGATTCCGGAATCCCGAGCGATGCTCTTAACTAGACTCTAACTCCTGACTAACTAACCTATTCTACATTGTGACACAAGTAGTGGGAAATGAACTCCTTGATGTATAGCTTGATTCGATCTCCTTTTCTGCCGAATTTCCCCTCTATTTATAGGTGGCGATGGGCTGGCGGGTACTTGTAGGTGAAGGAGAGTCGGTGGGAGAAAGTCGGTCCGCCGGGGCGGAGGGCCATGCCGAGCGACCACGTGTGCCAGGCGGCCGGGCATGCCGGGCGGCGGGCAAGGCCGAGCGGCCCTTGGATCATGTCGGTTCTCCAAACGACTCATTCTGGACGACCGTGATGATATTTTGAGGTCTGTTTGGAGTGTTGGTTAGCCTTTGTCCTTTGGTTTTATGTCGGCAGGCGTGGCAGGCCGCGCAGTAGGCTTAATGGGCTGAATGTCTCTATAGGCTGGGTAGCAAGCCAGCCAGGGGCAAGGTCTAGGCCGGGCAGCGGCCTTGGCCGGGTCGTGACTTCTCCCAGTTAGGCCACCTATTGGCCTCTTGTCCTTAGCCATATTTCATCACTTTTGGTCCGGTAGGAGAAAACACCATCAAGGTGAGGTGTTTTTTGGAAAACCGGCTAAGTTGGAAGATCAACCCGAAAACGACTCCATTTAACCAGCCGTGTGGCTGATTTGAGCCGTTTACAACCCTGTCGACTGGTTTCTGATTTCAGCCTAAAAGTGGTCCTAATTAACCAGCCAGGTGCCTGATTTTAGCCGGTTATGACCCTGTCGGCTGGTTTCTGCCTGAAAATGACCCTGTCGACCGGTGAAAATGGCTGTTTCACACTCGTCATCGGCCGACGGGGTGCTTCTTCATGTTTTTGCACATTTTGGGTCTCTTATGCCCGCAACCACATATTTCACCAAAACTCGTGAAACTTTATTAGTTTAAGCGAATATTTATTGAACTTTGGTCTTTACCTTGCATTTCCCGACCGGTTGGTGGCTGATTTTGGGTTTTATCGGCCGCCAACAATATCCCACAAAACCAGACTATCAAGGGGGTCTAGGTCATGTCTAGTTGGTGATGTGCAAGGTTGCTCGGTGAAATCACATGCACTAGTTGACAGTGGAGAAGCCAAGGAGCTATTCAGAGAAGTTAGGAAACAAAGTCAAGCGTGGACGAGGAGTTTCTACTTCTGGACGAAGTGACCGGACAGAGGGGTCAGAGGTGACTAGACTATATGGTCACTAAGTGGTTTTGTTCGAAGACTAAGTGGGCAGCGAGGAAACTACCAAGTCTGGAAATCTCTAGTGACTGGACGGTTCGGTCTACTAACTGGATGGTCCG
The DNA here is from genome assembly GCA_032690845.1 of Eleusine coracana subsp. coracana. Lineage (NCBI taxonomy): Eukaryota > Viridiplantae > Streptophyta > Magnoliopsida > Poales > Poaceae > Eleusine > Eleusine coracana. The sequence goes on from CM064428.1 coordinate 31,880,876, forward strand.
GTCAGTAGAGATGAGACATGGGCAGCGAGGAAGCCAGCGTAGAAATGTTTCTGGACTGGAGAGAGAAATGGACCGGACAGTCCGGTCAGCTGACCGTACGCTCCAATCAGCAAGAGTTCAGCATTGGGGCTAGAACCAATGGAGCTCGAATTGTAGTGACCGGACGGTCCGGTCAGGGAGTGACCGAACTGTATGTTTAGTAGGCCCAGAAAGCTAATTTCATAGAGCAACAACTAGTTTGAGGTTAGGAACCCATATAACTTAGTTGCTGGGGTCTTTGTGACCTCTCTTGGACAGTGGAATACCTGAGAGCATTTAGTAAGGTCCAAGAGGAAAAGAGGAGAGCACTAGGAGGAGATATTGCATATCTTTAGAGTGCTAGTGGAGACTAACTTGAGCATCTTGCACATCTAAGGCTAGGGTGTCCTTGAGGGTGTGATCTAGATTGTTACTCTTGGTCTATGGTGAGACCTAGAACGGTTAGGTGTTGGTGATTGAGCCTATCGTGATTGGTTGTGAAGGCCGTCACACATTTGTATATGGTTTGAGCCCACCGTTGAAAGGGGCATCGCTAGTGAGCGCTCGTTTCAGCTCGGGGAGCCGACAAGTTCTTGAGGGAGGCAAGCTTGTGCTTTGGTAGCAGCGGTGACGCACACCGTGTCTTCACTCCGAGAGTGATTACAGGCTCATAGGCGAGAACTCCACTTGGTGGCGGGAGGGACTGGAACTCCGGTGGTAGTGGTCCAATGAGGAGTAGGTTGAATTATGGATTGCATAGGCTAGTGTGTTTGGCTTCCGCGCTTGCTTTTACCGTGAAAACTAGTATGTGTAGGGTGTTGGCCTACTAGAATTGTTTAGGTTGCAATGCTTGTTAGACTCAAGTAGTGTGAATTGAAGTATTTGGTTTTGTAAGCGGCTTACCGATTCACCCCCCTCTCGGTACGCCTTCGGTCCTTACAAGTGGTATCAGAGCCAAGTGCTCATCTTTGAGGCTTTACCTCCCTGAGTAAGGATGGCAGGACAGGTGGGGAGTGTTCCCATATTCAATAGGTAGGACTACGCGTATTGAAAGGCTCGCATGCAAGCCTACCTACAGTCCTTTGATCCAGAGATATGGATGGTCACTCACGAGTCTGATGCGGATGTGAACCTGCTTGAGCCTGATTTTATTAAGTGCAATACTAAGGCCAAGAATGCTCTATTTGCTTGCATATCTAAGGATGTCTTTGCTCAGTTGGATGCAATTTCCACATCACATGGTATCTGCACTGAGATTCAGGGGCTCCATGAGGGCATCAATGATGTCAAAGAGGAAAGATACTATGTGTTGAAGAACAAGTATGGTAACTTCACTAGATTCTCGTTTCATGTACTAGTGGAGGAGATCAATGCTCATGGGGATGACTTCAAGCTGAGGCCTATTGAGGTGATAAGCAGATTCTTGAGGCTATTCAAAGACCCAAAGTATGAGTCCATCATCAGCTTCATCTTGCAAGGTGACCTCAAGACGAAGACCATGAAGGATGTACTTGGCAATATCACTGCTTTTGAGAGCTACCAGTTGGGGATGGATGATCCTCAACCATCCAACATTGCTCTACCGGTTGACAAGCAGGAATCAAGCAACAACAAGAAAGGCAAGAAGAAAGTTGAGGTTGAAGAGGATGATGATGATGAAGTTGACTTGACAGAAGATTTTGCTCTTCTTATGAAGAAGATGAAGAACTTTAAGAACAAGTTTGCTTCCAAGTCTAGGGGCAAGTGCTACAATTGTGGCTCAAAGAATCACTTTGTCTGAGAGTGCCCAAAGCCCAAGAAAGAAGCATTCAAGTCACAAGATTCAAGTGAAGAAGAAGAAGAAGACCACAAGGTCAAGCAAAAGAAGAAGAGGCACTTCAACAAGGACAAGAGCAAAGTCAAAGGCAAAGCTCAAGACCACAAGAAGAAGTTCACATGCAAGGCTCTTGTTGGAGAGTGGACAAGCGATAACTCAAGTGATGAGTCCTCTTCCTCATGTGATGATGAAGTAGTGGCCGGCCTAGCCATGATCAAGACCACACCTCCACGAGCTCTTCCTCCACCTCCCACGTGCCTCATGGCCACGAGCCAACTTGGGGAGAGTGAGGATGCGAGTAGTGATGATAGCAATGATGAGGAGCTTTCATGTGTTGAGCTTTGGAGTATGCTTGAACAAGCCCGCGACATCGCCGTCAAGAAATCCAAAATGTTGGATGTGGTAAGAAAAGAGTATAAGTTGGCTAAGGACCATGTTGGTGAGCTTGAGAGTGAGGTCAAGGACCATGTCACTTCTTATGAGGCCCTAAACAAGAGTTATGACAAATTCAAGGGTGATCATGTAGAGCTACGTGAGAAGTACGAGGCCCTTGAGATTACTTATGAGGCCATCAATGTTGAGAACCTTACCTCTCCCTCCTCTAGTTCATCTAAGAGTGATGCTTCTACTATGTGTGATGAACTAACTACCTCGGTCGAGGTTTCTTCTCTTGAGCCATTTATTTTGGAGGAATATCACAAGTTCAAGGAAGAGAGGAAGATGGTGATGGATGGCTTCGTGAGGCTCACACGTGGTAGAGCCATCCACAAGGAGATTCTTGGAAGGAACCTTGTGAACAATGTCTCCCATCGGGGACTTGGCTCATATCCCGCTGCCATCGACATCATAGGTGAAAGTTGCCTAGAGGGGGGGGGGGGTGAATAGGCAATCTAAATATTTGACCTGAAATCAAACTTAAATACGGATTAAATATTGAACGACAGAACTTCTATCGTTCTTTGATGGAACTTCCGTGGTGACGGAAGTTCTGTCACAATAACTAAGGTTCCTTGTTTTGGAGGTGAAAACACAATGAAATGCGGAATTTAAGGGCTTAGAGATACAATGCTTGATAGAAGCGAAGCTAGCATGAGGTATAGCACAAGTCCTACAATAAGTAGCTAGCAACACAATGCACAAGATAATCGAGCATAATATATATAAAGAACAACACAAGCACAAAAGGAAAAACGGGAAGGTAAAGAGAAAGACACAAGGATTTTTACCGAGGTTCGGCAACTACACAACGTAGTCCCTACTTTCTTGTTGAGGTGCTACACAAAGTAGCCGGGTCTCTCTCAACCCTTTTCCCCGCCAAGCAATCACAAAGATCATGCTCGGATTTCTTTTTCCACTTGATTCTTTTCCTCCGGAGGCGAATCACACGTTTACAAACTTTCCCAAGACTCGCCACAAGTTTGGGAGCTCTAGGGTGATGCCTAGCCATCTAGGAATCTTTAATTCCAAGAGTAACAAATGCCTCATGGATGCTTGCTTTGTAACAATGCTCAAGTGTCAACTTCTCTCACAAAGAGTCTCTCTCTCAACCCAACTCTCATAAAGAGATCAATCCTCACAAAGAAGAGTTGGGGAGAGTGCTAGAGGGCTTTGAGAATGATATTTTCATGGAGGAAGTCAGCAGCCTTCAAAGGAGGGGAGAGATGAGCTATTTATAGAGGAGCCTCAAAAACTAGCCATTGGAGTGCATTTCAGTGACTGACGGAATTTCCGTGAAAACCCATGGAACTTCCGTCATTTCAAAAGGAGCCGTTGCACGGGCTAGGATTCTACTGAGACAGGACATGGCGGAACTTCCGTCATAAGCATGACAGAACTTCCGTGACTCTCGGGAAGAGAGGATACTAAAGATTCAACCGACAGAACTTTTGACGGAACTTCCGTCGCTCTCGGGTTTGCGATAGAGTGAAACTCTGGAACGATGGAACTTCCGACAGAACTTCTAACGGAACTTTCGTCGCTCTCAGGTTGGCATGTCTAGCGACGGAACTTCTCATGGAACTTCCGACGAAACTTCCTTCATTCCTGGGTTGGCTATTTTTGGGTCATTTTGTGGCTATTTTGCTTCTCTCATCTCACTTGGGATTTTGTTGAGCATTGAGACTTTGCAAGCACCTATGTGACATCCCTCTTGATAGAGCGGCATGTCTAAACTCAAGATTTAAATATAAAAGAATCTTTCTTCAACTTGAGATTGCATAATTGATACTTGCCACTTTGCTTCATTTGGCTTCAAAAGGAGTTGCCACATGTATTCTTCTTTTAAGTGCCATCACCTAGAGCTTGTGACTTCGAGTATTTGAATCCTTACGATCAACTTCCATTTTGTACTCACAAGTCACTTAAGATCTTCAATCATATTGATACTCCGAAGTATATGACTCTTGTTGCTTGGTTCATCGAGATTGAGCTTCACCTGCCCTTCACCACTACTTCGGTCCCTTGGACTAAGCCTTGCTTGCCCTTCTCCTTTGCATGGTTCATCGTGACCCGGTCATGCACAATTCTTCACCACTAAGCTAACTCAACTCACATACAACTTGTATTGTCATTAAGCCTTTGTTTGAAGATCTTCTTTATATGGCCAATCAAGTTGCTTGTAGTTATTCATTCATCTTGTAATCAACTTTACACTTGATTCCTCTAACTCTTGTTCATGCATAGACCTGATTGTTTATGAAACCTCATTGTGTTGATGATCAAGCTCCTCATGAGTCTCCTTTCATCATGTCATCATATTGTCCATTATCATACTTTGATTGTGTACAAGCCTTGTCTTGTGAGACCAAATCAACTCATGAACTTTCATGTCTCATAACTAGAATCAATGTACAATCTCAATCATATTCATTTCAGCCATAGAGTGTACATCTAAGATTTTAATCCCTGCTTATATACTTAGAAAGAATCACTAGATCTTTAATCATGTTGTCATTCAATAAACCAAAACCCACTAGGGGATTAGATGCACTTTCAATAGGGACGAGTGATTTCATCCCCGCATGGATCAAACCCCTTCTCGCAGATGACTACTATTGCGAGAGCTGTTGCAAGGATGGTCACGCCACCAAAGATTGTCCTATGGTTAGAAGTTCCATTGTTTTGCCTAACCCTAACTTGTTCCATGAGAATACCCATTTCAAACTTTTTAGGAACAAGGATGGCAAGGTGAAAGCTAAGGCTTTGGGACCACCAAACAAGATGAGAAAGGTTAAGAGCATATGGGTGCCTAAGTGCATTGTTGATCTTGAGAGATCGGCTACGTACAAGTGGGTGCCCAAGAACAAGACCTAGATGGTGGTGGTGGTGATGGACTGAGCGCTTTCATGAAGATCATGTGAAGTCCACCACAAGTGACATGGACCTCAACGTCATATCTACTCATGAGGAAGGTATCCGTGTTTGTTCTTAGTAGTTGTAGTGTGTTTTTCTTTATCTTGCATTGCATGGTAATTAGGACTCCTTTCTGACTAGTATGCTTTGCATCCATGCATGTGTAAATAGCTAAAAGAAAAACACATAAATATTAGTCAATGTCTAACCCATCCAAGATAGCTATAAGCAAGGGGGAGTGCTTGAGATGGTGGTTTGGCTTCTCTTAAGGCAAGGGTATGGCTTATAGTGAGTAAGCTTGGGAGGGATTCAAACTTGACATTGTTAGGTTTCCTTTGTGTCTTGTTTTAATATTTTTTGCATTCACATGACATATTTACTTTCATCGCATATGTAAAATGCTTGTTGCATGCATCATATACGAAACACAAAGGAGGCTTGTCCCACTTGGAGATATTTGTGCCTGTGACATCCTATATCACAAAAGGCTAATTAAGATAACCCTAATTATAATTTTTTGGCTAATTAAAAACCTCAAGTAATTAAAATGCCAAAGAAAGAGGGAATAAAAATTTAATTCTTTAAATCCCCAAAATTGGCCAAATGAGGGCAATTCACAAACATCACAAAACCCCATGAAAGTGCACCAATGTTTTTGCATATTCATGTTGTCCATATTAAAAGCGGATATTGAGGATTTTACCAGAATTTTTGGTAATCATCTAATACCCTTAAAAATTCCCTAAAGGTAGAGAAAAGCACCTCTGTTCTAGGATTTTTCAGTAAGTCTCCAGCACGAATCTCAACTTCACCCCAAAAGCAAAGTTGTAGAATATAATTCTATGGACTAGCACAAAAATTGGCATTTAAAATTGAGCTATGTAACTTGGTGAATTGAATCAAGTACAGATCACTGTTCTGTGTCAAGGGGGTCAATTCTCCTTTTCTCTGGTCCACTCCCAGATCGACACCGCCGTACCCGCCACCGCCGGTCACTGCACCCCGATCGCCTCTCCTCCCTCTGCCCATGCCGATCACTGCTCCACCGCTCTTCCCTATGCCACTGGCCTGCATTGAACCTCCCCCGCCGGTGAGCTAGCCCCGGGTCGACAACTCAACCCCTCCCTCTCTCTGCTCTCTCTCTCTCTCTCTCTCTCTCTCTCTCTCTCTCTCTCTCTCTCTCTCTAGCGCGTTCCCTGCCGATCGGCACTTAAGGTCGCAGCTGCCAAGAAGCCTTCCTCTCTCAGCTCACTTCACTCTCGCACACTCCCAAATTTCTCCACGAAGCCAAGCGCCTCTGCCCCCCTTTCTTCCTCCTCTTCAGCGAGCATCCCCGGCGATTTCCCCTGCTCCGAGTCGCCATGGGCGCCGCCGCGTAGAGCCAACCAGGAAGCCCCTCCTCTCCCATGCTCCTTCATCAGCTGGCGTGTGGTGACCTCCTCTAGCAAACCCTCTGACCCCCTCTTTCGATCGTGCAGAGCCGTCGTCGAATTCGGAGAAGAAGATGCCGCCGCCGCCGGACTCCACACCCCCCCCCCCCCGCATGTCGACGACCCACCTCCCGGCCACCCCGACCCCAACCAGTCCTTCGATGAGCACCACGACACCAAGGTGAAGCTCCTGGACCCTCTCTCTCACCGGCTTACCCGTGGTACGCGCCGGTCACCACCGGCCGCCGTCGCATCGAGCCGCCGCTTGTCGCCGGCAGCACTCCGGCGACCCGAGCGCCAATGCCCACCTCCCACCGAATTGCCATGGCACACTGAGCGCATAGAGTCACTCGGAGCCGAAGCTTGCATCACCGATCGCCGCCGACGATCACCCTCTGCCGCCGCGCCGCCACACGCGCGGGGAGATTCAAATTTCCAGTGGCAATTTCGTAATTAGTAGTGAACTTTCCTTTAAACTTAAAAAATCAATAACTAAAGGAATAAAAGTCCTAAAAATGTGAAACTAATTTTGTTCAACTCCTAAAATTCCCCTTTACCAGAAAAACAAGTTGAGGGCCAAGGTTATGCAGTACATTAATTAAATTAATTCCCTAAATTTAGAACCCTAGTTAGAATAATAAATTCATAAGTAAAACTATATAAATGGTAAAATCATGAAAATTGTTCAGTGAGCATCTCATGGCATCTCTAAACTTTCAGCAAAATCACATTTCCATTTTTATGCATATTTTCAGTGTTAATGCATAATCTCCATTTTCAGTAATTGAATTTATATAAATTCTTTGTTAGGAATTTAATTATGAAATTTGGTATTCCTGTTCTTTGTGCATGTATACATCTCTGAAAAATTCCATGTAAAATTGTGAGCACTATCAGTATGCTTTTTGCTGTTAAATTGCTCATTGGATAAATAGCTTGGGAAATTTCAATATGAATATTGCCATATATATGCATATAGCTGTATTTTAGCTGAATTCCTCCCTGGTACTGTTCATGCAGAATATTAGTTTTGATTTACAGTAAGGGCTTTCATTCTTCATTTATGCTAATAGTTCATAATTAGCTTATATGTACCTAGAGCTGTTTTATTTAATGCAGCCTTTTTAACCTCATATATTGCTATGAATAAATGCATAATTGTCACTTTAGCTTTTTACTCAAAATGATCTTTCTGATGTTTAGGCCCTAGTACTACATTTTGCTGCCATCTTCATCATGTAATGCAGTGTATTCTTCAATGATGCCATGCCCCTATTTAGGGTAGACATAAACTAGGTTTTCGATGAATAAAACCCACATTTCTTCTAATTAGAAGTTTGTCCCCTTCAAACTAAGTGTTTGTCATCCGAAGCATATGAGGGCATCACCATTCATGCATGAGCATCATCTCATTAATTTTATTTGTTGAGGAAGTGCCATGAATCATCATGCCATACATTTCATAGTTGATTAGGGAACTCCATGAACCCTTGGATATTCCTCTTTATTTATACATGTTCATTTCATATAGGGCCCAAGATCGAGGAGATCACACCGGAGCAACCAGGATCTAAAGTGAACTTCGGCGAAGACGCTAACTACGATCACTCCCAAGGCAAGCCCTGGTGCATACCTAATTATTTTACGAGTCTTTTTTACTTTGTCACAAGCTAGGAATATTGTATTATGCATTAAGTATAGGACTTGGATTGAACCCACTTGCATACTCCAGCAAATGACCTATAATTAATTTATGTTAGTAAGCCTTTCCGTTAGCAAATGCTATGCTTAAACTAGTGGAGTCAACGGTAGGTTATGGAATCACTGGATTCAACTATGGTTCACATGAGTGATGAACTTGATAAAATGGTGCATCTATCGTTGCAACTCCGTGGACAAGTATTGAATAGTACCAAGTATATACCTTTATATGGGAATTGGTAAACCTAGTAACTTGGGTGCCGTATTGTTGGACGGCCCTACTCATCGATCCAGAGGTGATGTGAATGGCACGGTGGATGCACGGGTTTGAGGACCGCAAGAGAGTTCACGGGTTAAGCCTCGGATACGAAGTACTGTATCGCGGGGAGGACGTGTACTCGGGATCGATGGCCCTGGATCGACTTTATAGCAATATCGTGAACGGTGGCCATACGCATTCTTAAATGATGCGTATGTTGTGTACTTGGGTTAATCCCTGCAGGATGTAAATCAATTCGAATTGCCGTCCCTCGCGGTTATGAGTACCTATTGTTCGAGCAGGGGCAATGATACTTAAGTAGAGAAGTGGTGGTTATGATTCTGAAGTTTACTTATGCTATGGCTACATATTGCTATGATGTAATGTTCTTTACTTATGCTAAGTCTGAAGTCTTATTTTTCTGTGATAAGCAAAGTAAAATCTTGGTTAAGGAATGAAAGTGCAGCATAGAACTAATCGGAGCTTTTATGCAAATATCAAATAAGCCCGGTCGGTCCCCTGCATATTAGGAGTTGGTTTTAGTAAATCTTTTGATGGGTAAGTCTTGCGGAGTATGTTAGATACTCAGGCTTTGTGATTATGTTGCTTTTTAGGTTTCCCTCAAGCTACTTACTGTGATTGTTGTAACAAAATGGTTTGGGAAGGTGAGGAGCCTCAGAATTGGACCATTGAATGGGTCCCTAGCTATCCTAACCGTGATGAGTAAGCCATCGCCATAGGGCCGACATGGTTTACTTAGGTGATCGATGTCGTGTTTTGTCGTCTTTTCGCTTCCGCACATGTATGTAATATAAACCAAGGACATATGTATTGTAATGTAATCTGAATTGCTTCCGCTTCAACTCTCAAACTTGTAATATTATGCATTCAATGATGTATCCTTGTAAATGATGAATGTTCATGTGTGTATGCTGTGTATGGTTACTTCATTAATCATCTCCCGAGACGATCCTGTACGACATACTCTATATTTCGGTATAGGGTTGTCACAGTGCCTCATGCTCTATATGAGATTACATCTCCATAAGTGTGACCAAAGGAAAGGATTGTGCTTCATGCCTATTGAGTAAGATCTTATGAACTCCAAGGTTAAACTTACTCACGCGGTTCATGGACTAAGGCTGATACATACCCTTTTGGTTCTAAATTGCCTTGGTTCTTATTTGCCCGATTCTTCATTTGGCATTTGTGAAAACTATAAGGTTATAAAGTGACACTATTTGAAAATGAGTGTTTGAGAGTTCCCTCTATATTCCATGTGTAGTATTTATTTGAGTGTTTAGCGAGGGCACTTGGAAAATGGAGAATTTCCTTGATTCAACAACATTCTGGAAGTGACCGTACGGTCCAGTTGATGGACCATACAGTCCGGTCTATGCAACGATGCATTGTGCTTTGGGGATCAGAAATAGAGACCGGATGGAAACTCTTCTGGAGATCGTACTGTCCGGTCTGCACGTAGTTCTGTTGTCTAGAACCTTAGTTTCCAGTTTTCCCGAAGTGACCGGACTGTCCGGTGTAGAGAGCGGACCGTTCGGTCAGTTCGCTTGATCGTGCGATGCAAATCTAGGTCGTGACCATTGATCATGCCTTGATCCATCTCGGTCGTCCATCAATTTCTTGACCTAGGTCAAAAATTGTTAGAGACATTTTGGTCTCTTCCCCGTTCGACTTTCACCGCCGAGTTCACGCTTTCGACTCCGCATTCTCCCTCACCGCCGACCTCACCCCCGCCAATGAACTACCTCACAGCCGCACTGCCCCCGCTCATCCTCGCGCATAGCACCCGCGCAGCTGCCGCTCTCACGCAAGCCCCAGCGCCGCAGCCGTCGAGCTCTCACGCTGTCGCCGCCCAGAATTGCAGAGTCCCCCCTCCCCCTTTCTTTCTTTTCTCTACTCGCGCGCGCACCCAATGCGTGTCTTGCAGAAGTTCATCAGTTTAGGCAAAAGTTGCCTCCTTTACTGCACATCGGTGTTCCTCGGTGATCGGTTCCATGACTTTCTCGTCTTTGTCTTCGATTCTTCTCCCAGGGTATTGAGCTATCTCTCATTCATCATCGTATGCCCTAATTTCGAGCAATTAGGTTAATTGATGCAATTAGTTCAAATTCCCATCTTTTAGTTGCATTAATTAATTAATTGGCTCAACCTAGATGCAATTGATTCATTGCTTATTTATAAATTGCATATCTAGGGTTGTTTCTATTTAGTCTGTAGTTAGATTAATTGCCTATTATTTGACTGCACACTAGATGACTCGTACCAGCCACATATAGTCGATGATCACTGATGTTACTTTGCATATTTGTCTACTGATCATGTCCTTCATTCAATGCTAGGATTTCTATTGCGCATTCTTTCCTAGCAGTGCTTTGCTTATAGATGTATTAGGTTCTATGCTTATCTTGTCTATACCTACGTGCGTGCAGTGACAGTAGTCAGCAGCAGATGGTAGGATCAGGTTTGGATAAGGGCAAGGGAAAGATGTCTGATAAGCCAAAGAACAAGAAGAGACTGAGACAGGACCCAGAGTCAGAGAGGGCCAGGAGGTTAGCTCAGCACTTGGATGCCATGGAGCAGTCACGTAGGACACTAGGGACACGGCTGATCCTAGAGCCGTCTCGTGACACTCAAGGACTCAGGAGGAGTACCAGGCAGAGGACAGCACATGGCTTGACGACAAGTCTGACTCGAGCACCTTGGTCGCAGAGTACTCCGACTTCCCGTCAGGGGAGGTCGTATTGACCTGTGGAGTAGGGATCCTCTAGGCAGCAGAAGGAGTTTGAGGAGGAGGAGTCAGAGTTTGAGGAGAGCTCTGAGTACAAGTCAGAGGAGATATAGGAGACTGAGGAGACATAGCCTGAGCAAACAGTTCCCTAGAGGACAGCTCACTTGGTAGGAGACTCGAGGTGGACCTGTGTAGTGTGCACAAGGAAGCTGCAGACACAGGTACAAGCAGCCAGAGAGCCGGACATACTTAAGGTTCCTGCAAATGATCTTAAGGCACTATGTCTGGTTCCCTTCGAGCAGTGGGTTCCAGTCTCTAGAGACCCCGCTGTAGGAGAGAGATACTGGACGAGCATCCAGAGGAGGATTGGAGAGGGTCTGAGACGTTATCTCGCCATGAAGGGCAAGGATAAGGTATTTGTGGCATAGCAGTACACGACCAACGAGGCTATGAGGAGGGCCACCAGCACTGACATGGAGCAGTACTTCACGTACTTGCCAGGGCTAGCAGAGCTAGTTACTGCTCCATTCAGGTATAAAGAGGACATAGTGCTTGAGTTCTATGCTATGTTGTGGATAGCCAGAGACCGCTCAGAGTTCTGGTTCTTTTTTAGTGGGTAGCCACAGCACGTAACTAGAGAGGATCTTTAGGTTCCTTGCTTTAGACCTCCTGCTCTACAGGAGTGCTTAACATTCACTAGAGCCACCTCACAGAACACAGGGAGGGAGACTACCTATAGACGACAAGGTGTTGATTTCCTTTCCACCACCACACACCAGGCTTTGAGAGAGTCCCTTCGAGACTCACCGCAGAGGCCAAGGTGGTTAGAGTGATAGTCGCCAGGACTATCATTCCTAGGCTGGCTACGGAGAGGAGTTCACTCTACTACACCAGTGGGCTATAGCAGCCATTCTGAGGAGGCAACACTTTGACTTGGCCGACCTACTGATAGGAGAGATGGAGGAGGTTATCTCTGAGAGGAGTGGAGGACGGCTCTTGGTCTTCGCTCCTTATGTTTGCTATCTCTTGAGGAGGATGGGCCTAGTGACAGAGGAGCAGTACGAGGTGTACCCTAAGGTGACCACAAGCTATGCACCTCGAGTCCCCAGGGGATCACAGACCGCCTCTAGTCAGCAGACAGGGGAGGAGGAGAAGTCATTGCCAGTCACTTACGAGCAGGCAGCTCATCTAGAGACGGTGGTTCCTGAGTCAGCCAGTACAGGAGCACCTCCCCAGCCTATGGGATCACAGTTAGAGGACGCTATCATAGTGACAACACTTGTAGGATGCCTGAGTGAGTTCATTCAAAGCACAACTAAGGATAGACGTCAGTTGATGGAGGTCATCAGGGGACAGGCAGAGGTTCAGACACAACAGATGACGATCTTGACTATCCTGATGACTCAGATGGTAGAGATGACTCAGAGGCAGGCAGGTCAGCAGCCAGGACCCTCAGTGTTTCCATAGTTTCAGTAGCTGCGGACTCAGCCAGGACCCTTTACTACTTTGATGATAGCTCAGTCCAGCGGGTTGTCACTCTCAGGGGTTATACCGATAGGGGGAGCAGGACAGACGCTCTCTTTAGCTCAGCTCTCCCCTGTGTCAACTTTCTCAGTGTCTATGTTATTTGTTTCTCCTTCACACTCTTCGACTTCGTAGATGGCAGGTCCCTCCACCTCCCAACACCTACCAGTTAGAAGTCTGTTCTCAGACATAGTGCACATAACTCGTGCAGACTCCTAGGCAGCTCCAGAGATAGCTATAGCTCCACCTTCCACTGCTACAGTCAGCATGCTCACACCACAGCTAGCAGAGGATTTGGTCCGCCTAGGCTACTCAAAGGAGGACGTGGGTGACCTTGCTCTTCTTCAGGCAACTGTTGCTGAGGAGACTTCCACGGTCCCACCAGCAGGGCAGGACAGCAGGTCTGAGTCGCCAGTAAACCTTGAGTTCTTTGAGCAGCTAGATACTCAGGCAGCACAGGCTCAGGGAGCACAACAGGATCCAGCAAAACAGCAGCCAGGAGCAGAGCCCTCAGAGGACGTTGCTGCACCACTTCCTTCGACCACAAGTGCTTAGATGTTCATCTTTTTGCCGCTTTTTGGTGCTTGTTGCCAAAGGGGGAGAAGGACGTCATAGGTCTAGGGGGAGCCAGAGTGTGATCTTGGGTGATGGAGAGTAGCATGTATCTAGGGGGAGCATACATGTACATTGGTTTTGGGAGTTAGATATATTTGGATCTTATTTTGATGGAGTTATTTGATGTTCGTGGATTGTGTTTGACCCATTTTAATCTCACTTGGTTTATTCTCATATGCAGTGCCTTGTATTCATTAATTATCTTGTATGCTTGTGTATGATTTCATGATGAGGATACTTGCTTTTAATTCATATATAATCTCGTGCTAATCTATTGCATATCACAATTCATGCCTTGCATTACATGTCTTTATGTTTTCTTTAATATGCTATCATGACATGCACGCCTCATCATCTAGAGTGTGCTTTTATCTCTTTTCCTTTTAACTCTTGATGATGATTAATTGAGTAGGACCTTGTGCATTTCTCTCTTATGATGTTATGGTTTCTGTCGATCATAGTGTAGCTCTTTTAGCCCAGTTGTTTCTTGTTAAGATTATGATAAGTAGTGATTGTTATTAATCACCAAAAAGGGAGAGATTGTAAGCTTGATGATAATTGATGATTGGATCCCCAAGGTATGAATGTTTTGGTGATAGATGAAAACTATGAAATTGTGGGCTGATATCTACACAAGTGTTGTCTATGCAGGGATTATCACTAAACTCTATTACAAATCATATGAATGATGGTTGCCTTGGCGATTGATGACAATGATCACAAGCATGGAGGCTTGTAAACTTGATGGAGTCCATGGGTTAATGAAGATGGATCAAAGCAAAAGACAAGCTATTGTGCAAGTGTTGGGTACACTTGTCTAGTTGTTAGGGCTTTGAGTCCATAGGAAAAACCGGACTATCAATGGGGTCTAGGTCATTCTCTTAGGTCATGTCTAGTCGGTGATGTGCAAGGTTGCTCGGTGAAATCACATGCACAAGTTGACAGTGGACAAGCCAAGGAGCTATTCGGAGAAGCCGGGAAACGAAGTCAAGCGAGGACGAGGAGTTTCCGCTTCTCGATGAAGTGACCTGGCAGAGGGGTCAGAGGTGACCAGATTGTATGGTCACTAAGTGGTTTTGTCTGGAGACTACAGTGGGCAGCGAGGAAACTGCCAAGTCTAGAAATCTCTAACCGGACGGTCCGGTTAGTAGAGATGAGACTTGGGCAGCAAGGAAGCCAGCGCATAAATGTTTCTGGACTGGAGAGAGAAACGGACCAGACGGTCCGGTCAGCTGACCATATAGACTGGTCAGCAGGAGTTCAGCTTAGGGGCTAGAGCCGTTGGAGCTCGAGTTGTAGTGACCGGATGGTCTGGTCAGGGAGTGAACGCACGGTATGGTCAGTAGGCCCAAAAAGCTGATTTCGTGGACCAACGGCTAATTTGAGGTTGGCAGCCTATATAACTTCTTCGCTGGGATTTTTGTGACCTCTCTTGGCCAGTGGAATACCCGAGAGTATTTGGGAAGGTCCAAGAGGAAAAGAGGAGAGCACTAGGAGGAGATATTGCATATCTTGAGAGTGCTAGTGGAGAGTAACTTGAGCATCTTGCACATCTAAGGCTAGGGTGTCCTTGAGGGTGTGATCTAGACTGTTCCTCTTGGTCTATGGTGAGACCTAGACCAGTTAGGTGTTGGTGATCCAGCCTATCGTGATTGGTTGTGAAGGGCGTCACACGTTTGTACACGGTTTGAGCCCGCTGTTGAAAGGGGCATCGCTAGTGAGCGCCCGTGTCGGGTCGGGGAGTGTGGCAAGTTCTCGAGGGAGGCGAGCTTGTGCTTTGGTAGTAGCGGTGACGCACACCGTGTCTTCACTCCTGGAGTGATTGCAGGCTCATGGGCGAGAATTCCACTTGGTGGCGGGAGAGACCAGATGTCCGGCGGGAGTGGTCCAACGAGGAGTAGGGGAAGGCGCCATCCTTCCGAGACCTGAGGAAAAAATCATGAGCAATCCTTGACCCTCTCTTTACTATTCTACAATTGTGTGCTCTAGTAACTAGGTTGAATTGTGGCTTGCATAGGCTAGTGTGTTTGGTTTCCGTGCTTGCTTTTATCATGAACACTAGCATGTGTAGGGTCTTCGCCTACTATAATTGGTTAGGTTGCAACGCTTGTTAGACTCAAGTAGTGTGAATTGAAGTATTTGGTTTTGTGAGCATCTTACCAATTCACCCCCCTCTCAGTACGCCTACGGTCCTTACAGAAACATTTCTAGTGCTGCTTCCTCGCTGCCCAAGTCCCAGATCTACTGACCGAACCATCCGGTCAATAGACCGGACTGTCCAGTCTCTAGGTCTTCTAGACTTGGCAGTTTCCTCACTACTCACTGTAGGCTCCAGACAAAAACCTCTTAGTGACCGTACAGTCCGGTCACCACTGACCCCTCTGTCTGGTCACTTGTCCAGAAGCTGAAACTCCTCGTCCTCACTTGACTTTGTTTCCCGGCTTCTCCGAACAACTCCTTGGCTTATCCACTATCACCTAGTGCCTGTGATTTCACGGAGCATTCATGCACATCACCGACTAGTGATGACCTAGGAGAAATGACCTAGACCCCCTTGATAGTCCGGTTTTTCCTATGGACTGAAAGCCCTAACAACTAGACATATGTTCCCAACACTTTGCTCCATAGCTTTTCCTTAGTGTTGATCCATCTCCATAAACCCTTGGACTCCATCAAGCTCACAAGCCTCCATGCTTGCAGTCATCGTCATCAATCGCAAAGGCAACCATCATCCAAATGATTTATAGTAGAGTTTAGAGATGATTCCTTCATAGACAACACTCGTGTAGATATTAGCCCACAATTTCATAATTGTCATCTATCACCAAAACATTCATATGTTGGAGATCCCATCAATGTTCATGAAGCTAACAATCTCCCCCATTTTGGTGATTGATGACAATCACTACTTATCATAATCTTATCAATGAACAACAAGGCTAAAAGAGCTACACTATGATCGAGAGGAACCTCAAGCCTACTCAAACAAGCATCATCAAGAGCTAAGAGGAATAAGAAAGAACAGCACACTCTAGATGATATACATGCATGTCATGTGAAGGTATCAATAAAAGCATAAGGACATGCAATGCAAGACATGAATGATGATATGCAACAGGTTAGCATTGCAATGCATAGGAATTAAGAACAAACAATCATCATCATCATGGAATCATACACAGGCATACAAGATAAATAAAGAAGGACAAGCACTGCGTATGAATATAAACCAAGTGACATTAAGATGAGTCAAACATGAGCAAATGGAAAACAAGACTCATCAAAGTCCATGAACATCTCAATAGAATCACCAAAATACAATCCAAATGTATCTAACGGCCAAAAACCAATGTACACGTATGCTCCCCTAGATACAAGCTACTCTCGATCATGCAGGATCACACTCCCACTCCCCCTAGACGTATGACTACTTCTTCCCCTTTGGCAACAAGCACTAGAAAGTGGGAAAAGAGAACATCTATGTGCTCGTGGTCGAAGAAAGTGGTGCAGCGACATCCTGTGAAGGCTCTGCTCCTGGCTGCTCCTATGTTGGATCCTGCTGTGCTCCCTGAACAAACTAACTGTGGGGCTGGCTGGGAATCTGCATGAGTGGTGTGCACTATCTCTGAGAACAAACTCCTGTCTAGAAGCTGCTAGGAGGTGGAGGGTCCTGCCATCTGCGAAGTAGAAGAGTGTGTCGGTGAAGAGAACAACGTAGAAACTGAGAAAGTGGACACGGGGAAGAATTGAGTCAGTGAGTGAGTCTGTCCTGCCCCCCTATTGGTAAGACCCCTGATTGTGACAACCCGCTAGACTAGGCTGTCATCATGGCAGTGAAGGGCCCTGGCTGAGTCAACAACTGCTGAGACTGTAGAAGTGCTAACGGTCTTGGCTGCTAACTGGCCCACCTCTAAGTCATCTCAGCCATCTGAGTCATGAGAGTGGTCTTTAGTACCATCTGTTATCTCTAAAGCTCTTCCTGTCCTCTGATGACATCCATCATCTGACATCTATCCTTAGCTATGCTCTGAATGAACTCACTCAGGCATCCTACAAGTGCTGCTACAATGATAGCATCCTCTTATTGTGTATGTGTAGGCTATGGAGGTGCTCCTGTACTGGCTGACTCAGGAACCACTGTCTCTGGATGAGCTGCCTGCTCATGAGTGGTTGGCGGTGACTCCTGCTCCTCCTCTCCTGTCTGCTGACTAGAGGTGGACTATAAACCCCTAGGGACTCTAGGTGAGTAGCTGGTGGTCACCTCAGGAAAAGCGTCGTATTGCTCCTCCGTCACTAGTCTCTTCCTCCTTAGTAGATAGCAAATGTAGGGAGCATAGACCAAGTGACATCCTCCTACCCTCTCAGAAATAACCTCCTCCATCTCAGCTATTGGCAAATCAGCCAAGTCAAATGGTTGTCTCCTCAGAATAGTTGCCACTACTCATTGGTGAAGTAGAGTGAACTCCTCTCTGTAGCCAGATCTGGGAATGATAGTCCTGGTGACTATTGCTCTAACCATGTTGGCCTCTACGGTGAGTCTCACATGGCCTCTCTCAAAGCTTGGGGTGTGTGGTCATGGAAAAATAATTGACACCACGTCGTCTGGAGGCAGTGTCCCTCCCTGCAGAGGTGAAGGTCTGAAGCATGAAAACCAAAGCTGGCTATGAGACCCCCCTAGTCACACACTATGGCTGTCCTCTGAACAAGAACAAGAACTCTGAGCGATCTCTGGCTATCCATAGTGTGGCGTAGAACTCTAGGACAATGTCCTCTCTGAACCTGTATGGCTCCGTGACCAACTCTGCAAGTCCGGGCAAGTATGTGAAATGCTGCTCCATGTCTGTCCCAGTGGCCCTCCTCATGGCCTGGTAGGTAGTGTACTGCTGCGGCACAAGCACTCTATCCTTGCCCTTCAGGGTGATACAACGTCTCAAACCCGCTCCAATCCTCCTCTAGAGGCATGTCCAGTACCTCTCTCCTGCAGCGGGGTCTCTAAGGACTAGAACCACTGCTCGATGGGAACCAGATGAAGCGTCTTAAGGTCCTTTGTAGGAACCTTAAGGATGTTTGTCTCCCAGGCTGCCTGTACCAGTCTCTGCAACCTCCTCGTGCACACTGCACAGGTGCACTTGGGTCTCCTGCCCGATGAGAAGTCCTCTGCTGTTGTGGCTGTTCTTGCTGCTCAGTCTCCTAATCCTGTTGTCACTCCCCAAGTGCCCCTTTTATATGTGAATATTACCCCAATTAGAGCATAATTGATACTAATTTAGGCCATTTACCTCTGATATTGTCTATATATTTGTATATGTGTTGTTTTGGAGCTTTATTACAGAAACATGTAAAATTGGTGATTAAAGTGATGCTGGAGAGGATGAATCCAGAACCGACGAAAAGCACTAAAGAAGCCCGGTGCGCCGATCAGCGTAGTCCATGAGCCGATTGGTGCAAGGGTGTTTTGGCCCACAGAAGTGACCGAGGCCCATTCCGCATGTTTATGGAAGTTTATTTACGTAAGACACTTGAAGATATTTGCCTAGAAGGTTTATGGAACTTCAAGATCTCGACATGCAGTACAAGACTTTATCTCAAAGGAAAAGGCCTACATGGCAGCTGTGGAAGACAGAGGAACTGACTCAAAGAAGAAACCAGAGAAGACACGGCTTGCGCCAATCGGCGCAACCGCCTTATTTGTTAGAAACCGAGTCCCTTACGAGTAGAACCTCTACAAATACTTGTAAACCCTTGTCACAGGTGACAGGAGGCGATAGAGGGACAACAGTTCCGTGAGTTAGAGCCACTGGGGCTTGCCCCGTTAGAATAGATCTCTAGTTGTTCAAGAACTATTGGTGTTAAGAGTTGATCCGTCAAGGTAGGCCATCTTGACGGGGATGAATCTTACTCTATGTATCTCAAGGATGATTGAATATGTTGATGATGGTTTTGGTGATTTGTCTATCTTGATTCTATAATCATGCATGTGCTTATTCCAATTGCTTAGTTCTAGGCTAAGTAAGTAGACATTATATTGACCGTGGTGATTAGGATAGTATTCAGACATTGTATTGATTATGGTTGCTTGATGATGCAAATAGTGTGGTTTAGCGGTGACAACACTAAGCATGCGCAGCACTATTGGATAGTTGAGTAGGGTAAGATACTCGCGCGATTAAAGGTTTCCTCTCGACAGCGATAAATCTGGAGCGGCTCGGAAAGCAGGATGGTCTTATTCATTATAGGTTTTCATTGATCCATATAATTACCCATTATGATGCTATTTAATTAGACTTTTCGGTTACGATCTCAATAGTAGATATCTGGATACTCACTTAACAACATAGGCTTACAAGGTATCTGGCGCACTTTGGCTTAGATGTACTAGTGTGTCGATCAGCTCGACGCCTGCGCTGATCGGCGCAACGACAGATTTACTGTCTGGCGCACCTTTGCACTGGCCAGTCTCCCCTGATGTAACCTGAATTTGACAGTAGCCTTGGTTAGAGCTTTTACTGTTAACTTTTTTAATTACCCCTAACGTCCCTATGGATTCGATAAACCTTGGAATACTCAATTCAAGGGAAAAAGTGCTACAATTATACACGGTCCTCTTGCGGTATATAAGTGGGTGCGTAGTTATGACCAACAAGTTTTCACTTTTTCTAGCGTCGTTGCCGGGGACCACAGCAGGTTTTTAAACATTATTTGATGTATTGGTGTTTAGTCATTATGCTTTATTTTACTCATCTCTTTAGTACATATATTTTGTTAAGTGAAACTAACAGGTATGGATGGTCCTAAGTCAAACAAACCCTCTAATTACACCAATGATCCAGAAAGACTCTTTCACAAGAAGAGAACAGCAGAGAAGAGAAGCAGGTCACTTGGAGATTTAGCTGGAGAAGCAGTCTGCACCACCCCTTGAACATTATTCACAATAGAATCCCTAGATCAAGAAGAAGAGGAGATGGAAGAGGTACCTATGGTTAATCATCTCAAGCCTCAATTGACTAATGTTGTCAAGATTGATTTCCAAGAAGCTCAAGATCAACTTCCATATCAATTGGAGAGATATGTTGGAATAGTGGCGCAACAACCCTTCACAGGTTCGGAAGATCCCAATCATCACTTGCAACACTTCCTTGAGATTTGTAGTACATTCAAGATAGCGGGATTGACTAGAGACCAAGCACGTGTGCTGCTGTTCCCCTTCTCTCTAGTTGGACGCCCCAAACAATGGTACAATGGATAGGAAAACCTAGTAAAGACAGTGTGGAACACGTTAGTTGCTAAATTCTTGGCCAAATACTTCCCTCCTGGTAAGACTCAAGCTTTGAAGAATAAGATTCTTGGATTTACACAGAATGTTGAGGAGAGCATTGGAGAAGCATGGGAGAGATACAATGAATATATGGATGCATGCCCTCATCACAGTCTGACGGTTGGAGAAGTTGTTAACAGGTTCTACACAGGATTGAATCTTCTATCTCGTCAACACTTGGATGCTTCAGCTGTAGGTTCATTCATGTCAAAAACTCCCACCGAAGCTAAGAATTTGATCAAGTTGCTAGTTGAAAATCAATCATGGGATGGTGAGAGAAGTTCAAGGAATTTGCAACCTTCAAAAGGAGTGGCAAAGAGTGTGATTGAGAGGACTCATAAAGACCTGATTATAGATCGCCTCGACGCTATTCAAAGGAGGTTGGACAATAATCTTCATATCCCTAAGGAAGAGCTACTCAAGCTAGCGGAATCACGCTCCACTTTTGGTGAGTGTGGAGAATTCGGTCATGTGCAGAAAGATTGCCCTGAAGAGATGAAAATGCTAGAATATATAAAGAATGGTGGATGGAAGCCCCAATATCAGCAACAAAGGAGTTCTTTCTCTCCTAGTTCATCCATGCAGTTATCGCAAGCCATTCAAGACAACAAAGGGGCTATTCCTGGCAATACAAAGTCTGCAGAGCAGTTGAAGGCAATAGCGACACAGTCAGGAAAGCAAACAGAAGATCTAGAGCACCCTACGAGAGCAAGGAAGCTCCGCGCCGATCGGCGCACACCTGGCGCCGAACGGTGCGACGGTCCTGACAGCACCGATCGGCTCCCTGAAAGCGCCGATCAGCGTGAGGTGGATGTTGACCTCTCTGGTCTGAAAATGGGCATGGAGATAGAGGAGCATGGCCCTGCCACGTTCCTGGATACTCAACTGGTGACGAAGACAGAAATAGCGCAGCAACACGATGAACAATTTGCAAGGTTCGTTAATATTATGAAGAAGCTTTACATCAATGTCCCTTTTGTTGATGCTATTCAAGTACCCACCTATGCCAAGTACATTAAGGACATGATGCAAAACAAGAAGTCTCTAGCTTCTGAGGAGGTTGTGAAGGTTACTAAGGAGCTTACGGCGGCAATCAATGATGTTGCACTTGAGAAGAAACCCGATCCTGGATCACCAAGCATCAAATGTATGATTGGAACAAGGATATTTGATAGGTGCTTATGTGATCTTGGAGCAAGTGTAAGTGTTGTGTCCCATCATATATTCACAAGTCTCAATTTTCCTGAATTGGAGCCTATGGGTATGTGTTTGGAGTTAGCTGATCAATCGGTACGCTTCCCTGATAGAATTGCTGAGATTGTGCCTATTCAAATTGGAGATCACATCATCCCCATTGATTTTATTGTGCTTGATATGGATAAGAGGACGAGGACCCCGTTGATCTTAGGCAGACCCTTCTTGAGGACAGCAAGAGCAAGTATTGATGTTGGAAGTGGTGAGATAAGCTTCGATATAAGTGGGACTCCCTACTCTTTCAAGTTTCGCCCAAAGAAAGAAGAGTGTCGTACTGCTGATGAAGTGAAGAGATACAAGACACCGTGGCAACGTGGCATCGAGAGTAATTGGAGGGGATGTATGGATAGGTCGTTTGAATTATATGAACCATGGAGAAAAGAGAACCTTGTAGTGTCGCGGCCTCACATCCCGCACCGCGACACTAAGGATTGATTGATTGTAGGGAGGTCAAGCTCTTTGACCTCTAAATAACTAGAGCGCTCTTGGGAGGCAACCCAATGATCGGGAGATTTAGAAGTTGTCTAGTGCTTGCGGTAGGGCAACCCATTTCATTTAGTTAATTAGTGCTGGCCGGGAGGGCAACCCGGTGTGAAGGACCGAGAAGGCGACTAGAGGGGGGGGGGGGTGAATGGGAGCCTATTAAAAATCTTCTCAAGAACTTGGCCTATGTCCCAACTACAACCCGAACCAACCTCTAACCAAGTCACCAAGATTACACACACCAACTTGTGATGTGTTAACCCTAGGAATGACTCAAACCAAAAAGACACATAGCGAAAGCACAAAAGAACCAAAAATCGAAACAAGGAAGGTCCGAAAGGTCACAGAACAGAGCCTGACAGAAGTTCCGTGGTACCCGACAAAAGTTCCGTGGTCCCTGACGGAAGTTCCATCAATTACAGAAGTTCCGGGCGACGAGAGCACTGTCACCCATGGAAGTTCCGTGGTTCTTGACGGAAGTTCCGTCACGGCCACGGAAGTTTCGTCATGATCAAAACAGCAGCTCCGTTCGGGAAAGAAAATTACCAAAACCCTATCAAACGAACTCCAAAAATCACGAAATTTGGACCAGATGATCCTCAATACATCACAACCCTCCTCTAAAGAGATCCACTCCAAAAACAGAAGGAATCATCATGAATTTCAGATCTTGTGCCAAGAACACCAAAAAGGGGAAACTTGAGAAAACGTTGAAATCGAAGGTGCTCGTGTCTATGATTCGGTCAAAGACCTATATGGGATTGTTCTAGCACATCATAGCACCAAGATCCCCTACAAAATCCATCCCAAAACTCACTTAAAATCGAGATCGAAAATCACCATAAAAATAGCTCCGAAAATAGGAAAAGGGGAATTTCGGGATTCAAGTGAAGAGGAAGATCTTGAGCACGAAAATATTTCTCATATCATAGAAAGGTGCTTACAAGATCCATAGATACAAGGCTAGGAAGCCACCCTCTTCCTCCCACTCTTTGGAAGAGTAAGAGATGTCTCTCACACACCCTTTCCTCTCCTCTAAAACATGAAGTCCTCTCCTAGCACTTTGAATAGAGTCCTAACACAAGGCTAATGGGAAGAGAGGCACCTCTCCCACTAGACACACCTCTCCTTATATAGGCCTAGGGTCTATTGTCCACATGACCACTCTATCCTTGACCTACATAACACACCCATCTACCACTAGGGGCATAACCGTCCATCTTTTTCTTTATCGACCGAATGCCATCGGACGCTTCACATCTTTGCTTCATCTCGAAGCAAGCTCCATGATGGTGCCACGTGCACCACCAACCACCGCCACCGGTTTTGAGGCCCAAACCGGGAAACCACCTTGCACGCTTCTCAAAGCGTGACTTCTCGATGTCGACGCGTGTCACCTTGTCCCGCGATCCTGACCACCGGCAAGTCTCTCTCAGTCCCTGTCCATCGGGCCCCCCTTGTCACTTGCACCGGCATCCCATTCGCCTTGACTTGGTCAACACGCCGTCTTCATCACCACCACGGTTTTGAGGCTTAACCGCGAAACCGTCCGTGCTTCTTGCCTCTCCATGTGTACAGTGTGGATCACCCTTGACTTCACCCGGCATCTCGATCGTCTGGCCCCAAGTCCTCTACTTGTGCCCGATCCTCTCGCCGTTGACCGCCAAGTCGACTCCAGTGACCTACACATCATGAGACAAGCAAACACATTTCCCATCTTCTTCAACATGACCAATATCTCCACCAACTCCGGTTAGTCATAACCATGATATGCAAACTCATGCAATCCCTGGATTCCCGAATTTCAACTCAAACACCAAATCCGCTCAAGTCAATTACTCATCACAAATATAGCAAACGATGACACATATCCACATGGTTTCTTAATCTCCCCCTTGATGAGTACATTGACAACACCAAATGCACAAAGATTAGAGATTGAAATGCGAAGCCGAATAAGCACATCCAAATGGCCAAACCCAAAGAAAAGGTGAAAACAAGCCATCTAGCAAGTAGGGATCACAAAACCAAGAGTTGGCAAAGAAAGCGACTTGAGATGCAAAGAATATGAAAAGTGCAAGAAACCGCTCAAGATCAAGATATGCTCCCCCTCAAGTTGTGGTAGGTCTCATGTAGTGCAAAACAAAACGGGTCATACGAGTTTCTTAGCATTATTTGTGCATGACCCCAAAATTTTCTCCCCCTTTGGCAATGAACTCATCAAAGAGGCAAAAGAACAAGCAAACATGCAAAGCATGAAAATGCAAACCTAAGGAGCTTCAACAATTATGCAAACAAGCATTTAACTTTGCTAACCATAACTATAGTGCCATGAAGTGTAAAGGCAATAGCTCCCAATCATGGAAAGATCAAAAATAGATAGCAAGGCATAAACACCATGAGCTATACAGGCTAAGCAGAAAGATTGACTAGCTTAGATAGAATCAAATTTTGCTTATCATGAGAAAATCTTCCACCACATGTGTAAGTACTCTCATCCAAGGCAAAACAAGCACCAAGTGAATCATAGGAATCTAGCCAGGTTCAATCTCAACAAGGGCAACAAGCACTCGCAGAAAATGAGCTCTACAAACACTCACATATGAAACAGAGACTCAGGTGATCAAGTGATTATAGTTTATCCTCATGTGTCCTCTTATCCATGCGGAGGGTCGCATGACTGGGTACGGCAAACACCCCGAGGCTTCAAGTCACAATGTTTGGATTTAGCATTATTAAGTAGTTCTTGATCAAAGCACTTAGGAGATTTTTCAAGATTATGCACAAGACAAAAGAGCATGCCTTTGCGGCAAAAGGAACACATGCTCCCACAATGTTTCATCATGAGCTAAACATTTGCAAAGCCTTCCATTTCGTAAACACAAGGTGCCAAAGCCAAGACATCCTCTAGACTAGCCTCAATGCAAGCTTCAACAAGGATAAAAGCAATTATACACATGGTGAGCAAGTTTTAGCAAGATTAGATCATAAGGTTCACAAGAAGCTGAATTTATCTTTAAGATTAGCAAGTTGCTCACATGAGTTTATAACAGGCCATCTAGAAAATCTAAGCATGAGAGATTACCATCACATCCACACAACTTAGCTCAAGCTCAATCATAGCAAGGAGAAATGCAAGGAAGCATAAGGATCAAAGCTCATCTACCAATGCATATATTACATATGAAATGCAATGCGAAAATGGTAAGATACATATATACAAGAGAAAACCAACTCCCCCTCAAATGATGCCATAGGGATGACAAACACCAAGTTCCCCCCGAAGAAAAGCATGTCTCGAAGCATCTAGGGGCTTGGTGAGGATATCAGCTAATTGGTTTTTGGTATCAATGTATTTGAGCTCAACATCCCCCTTCTCAACATTGTCTCTCAGGAAGTGGAATCGCACATTGATGTGTTTGACCTTACCATGTTGGACTAGCCTAGCCTTGTTTCTCACAACCTCACCATCCTCCCCATGTTTGTTTTTGAACACCCACTTGGTTCATATGACATTGACATTTTTGGGAGGCTCTACAAGGGTCCAAATTTTGTTTCTCTCAAGTTTTCCAACTCCTCATGCATGGCATTAACCCAATGTTCATCAGATAGTGCGTGTCCAACATCCCGAGGTTCAAAGGTTGCAACAAAGAGAGAATTGGTAAAGCAAGCAAGATGTGCAGACCTTGACCTTGTTGTCCTCTCATAGAGATTACCGATGATTTGTTGAGGTGGATGTTGACGCTGAATGTGGTGAGGAGCCTCTCTCACAGAGTGTACCTCCCCCTCAACCACAGCTGGAGCTTGCTCGACAGCTGCTGAAGTCAATGTAGAAGCTTCTGGACCCTCTGCTGGAGTAGTGGTAGTAGCAGGAACAAGCTCGGATGTGGGATGGAATGACTCATCATCATCATCATCCAAGCCCTGTAGGTCCTCTTCCACAAAGATGCTCTCCTTCATCTCCTTGTCACCTGCAGACTCAATCACATTCCTTGCACAAGAGTTTGATTCATCAAAGGTTACATTGCAGGATTCTACGATGGTGTTAGTCTCCAAATTTAAAACTCTATAAGAATGACCATGAAGAGAGTAACCAAGAAAGATTCCATCGGAAGATCTCGACTCAAACTTATCAAGATTGCCACGCTTGAGAACAAAGCACTTGCAACCAAAGGCAAGCAAATGAGAAACCGAGGGCTTTCTCGCAAAATGCAGCTCATAAGAAGTCACATTAAGAATTGAGCGCAAGAAAATCCAATTGGAAACATAGCAAGCAGTGCTAATGGCTTCAGCCCAGAACCGCCTCGGAGTCCTATGCTCATCGAGCATCGTCCGGGCCATCTCCACTAAGGTTCTGTTCTTTCTTTCAACCACACCGTTCTGCTGGGGAACCCGAGGTGCTGAAAACTGATGCTCAATACCATGCTCAAGATAGAAAGCATCAAAGGAGGAGTTCTTGAACTCGGTGCCATTATCACTACGAATTGCTCGTAATGCACCAGGGAGTTCCTTGAACAACCTCAAAGCTAAGCTCCGAAAGTGATGAAATACTTTATCCTTGCTCTCAAGAAAGTAGACCCAAGAGTAGCGAGAGTAGTCATCAACAATCACAAGAACATACCACTTCCCACCCGCCGAACGAACCCGAGAAGGACCAATAGTGTCCATATGAAGCAACTCTCCAGGGCGTTCAGTCATCACCAAATTGATTGGTGGATGAGAAGCGACAATCATTTTCCCATGATGACAAGGAGCACAAACCAAATCCTTATCAAATTTGAGCTTAGGTAATCCTCGGATCAAACCTAGGCCACTCAAGCGAGATAACAAGTCAAAGCTCATGTGAGCCAGTCTCCTATGCCATTTCCAGAGCTCAGAAGAAGATTGACCAAACAAGCACTTGTGAGAACCAGGAGAACTCTGCCAATGCGAGAAATCAGCCTGAAAAACTCTGCCAATGCGAGAAATCCCACAAACCAAGGAACCACTCGAATCAAGAACACAAGAAGCGTTCGACTTAAAGCGCACTTCCAAACCAACATCAAGAAGCTGAGAGACAGAGAGAAGATTGTACTTGAGAAACTCAACCAAACCAACATCATTGAGAGTGAAGTTCTCATTTACCTTTACCGTGCCCCTTCCCTTCACTCTTCCACTCTTGTCATCTCCAAAGGTCACATACTCCCGACGCCTCAAGGGAGTGAGGCTGGAGAACCACTTTGCATTTCCGGTCATGTGGCGCGAACACCCGGAATCCATCAACCACTTGTTCTCCAAGTCTCCACCTGCTGCCTACAAAGAACGAGAAGTGAAAGTCGATGGCTTAGTGCTGGGGTTAGTCAAAAAGCATTTGGGAATCCAGCACTTAACCATACGACCGGTAGTAGTCATCACAATTCTTTGCACTTTATCATTCGAACGCATGGGACGAGAACCACGATGGGGAAAACGTGGCCTGTCAAAGCGTCTCAACTCGAACCTTGAGTTGTGAGGATAGAAATCATCTGTGTGAAAGCCAAATCCACGTGAGTGACGCTCACCACGATGGGGAAAATGTGGGGCGCCAAAGCGCTGCTACGCAAAGCCTCTGTTTCGTGAATCAAAGCCATATGAGGAATGACCTGTCCACGACAGGCACGAGAAAAAGAGCGAGACTGAAAGTCAACAAAATCATCATAAAAAGCATCCTAGTCAATTTAGCTTGCTTTCTCTCAATCCTCTTACGCCTATAACAGAATTCATCCAAGTGGCCCTTGCGACCACAAAACATGCAAATGTAGACACCCTTTGGATTAGGCTTGGTTTGCATTGCAGGTTTGGGTTTTGGCTTCTCTGTTTGCTTTGGGTTGAAGGAGGGTTTTGGATTGGGTGGATAGTATGTGTTAGTGGGTTTAATGGTGTTTTCCTTATCCTTGTAGCTGGAGCTAGGTACAAACTTACCCACATTCTCACTCTCCTTATCACACCTCTCAAATCCCGAACCCAAGTTATAGGTTGATCTAAAAGCACTCTCCTTCACTCTTGCCAAATCACTCTCAATCTTCTCTTCACTCACTAGGGTTCTCTGGAGCCTAGACACAAGATAGTCATTTTCCTGAACTAGGGCTTTGTTTTCCTCCCTAGTGATTACAAGCTTGTCCTTAAGAGAGACACACACCTCACAGGGTGGTGGAAGGACCTTAGAGCGAGTCTCATGAAGCAACTTGGACTCAAGCTCTTTGACTTTGAGGGACTGGGCTTCCAACTCATCTGTGAGCTTGGGGCACTTCTGACATGCACCCAAAAGAGTTGGTCTAGTTTTGAACTCATCAAGCTCCTTGAGGGCACTCTCAAGCTGACTGGCAAGTTGAGCATGCACACTCTCCCTCTGTGCAAGATCACTCATCACAACTTGACAAGACTCACACTCAACAACAATGTCCTCACGAGCAAGCTTGGACCTAAGCGAAACAATTTAAAAATCAGCACTCTCCAACTTAGACTTAAGCTCTCTACCCTCACGAACAACACTGCGAAGCTTATCATCTTGCATGAGTAGAACATCGCGCAAATGATCAAGTTCAGAAGAGAGCTCGTCAAGAGTGGGAGGTACCTCGTTTGTGTCGGAGTCGGATCCAGAGTCAGTGTCATGGTCATTCGTTGCCATGAAGCAAAGCCCGGTGAAGTCATCCTTCCTCTTGACTTGTGGCTTTTCAACCTCCTCCTCCGAGCTTGAAAGGTCTTCGCTTGATGTGAGGTCGACATCGCTCAAGGCGGCAACGTAGGCACGTGCAATGGCCTTGGCGAACTTCTTGGAGTTCTTGCCCTTCTTGTAGAAGCGGTTCTTCTTCTGCTTGAAGTCTTCAGTGTTGTTGTCGCGGTACCCGACATTCTTCTTCTTCTTGGGACAATTAGCGATGAAGTGTCCCGGGTCACCGCACTCGAATCAGGTTCTTGAACCACCTCCTCTTCTCTCCTTCCGATTGTTGTAGAACTTCCTGAACTTCCTTGTGAGCAAGGACAGCTCCTCGTCAGGAATGCACTCCATCTATTCATCGGAAGCTACAACAAGAGAAGACAAAGCATTAGTGATTTTTGCTAAGTTTTTGAATAAGGCCACCCTCCCCTTCGAAGTGCTAGGGGCGAGGAGTTTCCGGGTGAACCCTTCATTGGGTTTGGGCTGCAATGAGCCCCTTAGCGATTTTAGCTAAGTTTTTGGAAAATGCCACCTTCCCCCTCAAAGTGCTAGGGCAAGGTGTTTTCGGGCGAACCTTTCATTGGGTTTGGGCTGCAACGATCCCTTTAGCATTTTTGCTAAGATTTTGAAAAATGCCACCCTCCCCCTCGAAGTGCTAGGTGTGAGATGTTTTTGGGTGCACCCTTCGTTGGGTTTGGGTTGCAACGAGCCCCTTAGCGATTTTTGCTAATTTTTGAAAAACGCCACCCTCCCCCTCGAAGTGCTAGAGGCAAGGTGATTTTAGGTGAACGCTTCATCGTGGTTGGGCTGCAACAGTTTCCTTAGCGATTTTTACTAAGTTTTTGAAAAACGCCACCCTCCCCCTCGAAGTGCTAGGGGCGAGGTGTTTCCGGGAAACCCCTTCATTGGGTTTGGGCTGCAATGAGACCCTTAGCGATTTTTGTTATGTTTTTGAATAAGGCCACCCTCCCCTTCGAAGTGCTAGGGGCGAGGTGTTTCCGGGCGAACCCTTCATTGGGTTTGGGCTGCAATGAGCCCCTTAGCGATTTTTGCTATGTTTTTGAAAAATGCCACCCTCCACCTCAAAGTGCTAGGGCAAGGTGTTTTCGGGCGAACCCTTCGTTGGGTTTGGGCTGCAACGATCCCTTTAGCGATTTTTGCTAAGTTTTTGAAAAATGCCACCCTCCCCCTCGAAGGGCTAGGTGTGAGGTGTTTTCGGGTGCACCCTTCGTTGGGTTTGGGTTGCAACGAGCCCCTTATCGATTTTTGCTAATTTTTGAAAAACGACACCCTCCCCCTCAAAGAACTAGGGGCAAGGTGTTCTTAGACGAATCCTTCATTGGATTTGGGTTGCAACGAGTCACTTAGCGATTTTTACTAAGTTTTTGAAAAATGCCACCCTCCCCCTCGAAGTGCTAGGGCAAGGTGTTTTCGGGCGAACCATTCGTTGGGTTTGGGCTGCAACGATCCCTTTAGCGATTTTTGCTAAGTTTTTGAAAAATGCCACACTCCCCCTCGAAGTGCTAGGTGTGAGGTGTTTTCGGGTGCACCCTTCGTTGGGTTTGGGCTACAACGAGCCCCTTAGTGATTTTTGCTAATTTTTGAAAAATGACACCCTCCCCCTCGAAGTGGAAGGGGCAAGGTGTTTTTGGGCGAACCCTTCATTGGGTTTGGGCTGCAACGAGCCCCATAGCGATTTTTTCTAAGTTTTTGAAAACTGCCACCCTCCCTCTCGAAGTGCTAGGGGCAAGGTGTTTTTGGGCGAACCCTTCGTTGGGTTTGTGCTGCAACGAGCTTCTTAGCGATTTCTGCTAAGTTTTTGAAAAACTTCACCCTTCCTCTCGAAGTGCTAGGAGTGAGGTGTTTCAGGTGAACACTTCGTTGGGCTTCGGCTGCAATGAGCCCCTTAGCGATTTTTGCTAAGTTATTGAAAAACACCACCCTCCCCCTCGAAGTGCTAGGGGCGAAGTGTTTTTAGGCGAACACTTCGCTGGGTTTGGGCTGCAACAAGCCCCTTAGAGATTTTTGTTAAGTTTTTGAAAAATGCCACCCTCCCCCTCGAAGTGCTAGGGGCAAGGTGTTTTTAGGTGAACGCTTCATCGTGGTTGGGCAGCAACAGTTTCCTTAGTGATTTTTACTAAGTTTTTGAAAAATGCCACCCTCCCCCTCGAAGAGCTAGGGGTGAGGTGTTTCTGGGCAATCCCTTCATTGGGTTTGGGCTGCAATGAGACCCTTAGTGATTTTTGCTAAGTTTTTGAATAAGGCCACCCTCCCCTTCGAAGTGCTAGGGGCGAGGAGTTTCCGGGTGAACCCTTCATTGGGTTTGGGCTGCAATGAGCCCCTTAGCGATTTTAGCTAAGTTTTTGGAAAATGCCATCTTCCCGTTCAAAGTGCTAGGGCAAGGTGTTTTCGGGCGAACCTTTCATTGGGTTTGGGCTGCAACGATCCCTTTAGCATTTTTGCTAAGATTTTGAAAAATGCCACCCTCCCCCTCGAAGTGCTAGGTGTGAGATGTTTTTGGGTGCACCCTTCGTTGGGTTTGGGTTGCAACGAGCCCCTTAGCGATTTTTGCTAATTTTTGAAAAACGCCACCCTCCCCCTCGAAGTGCTAGAGGCAAGGTGATTTTAGGTGAACGCTTCATCGTGGTTGGGCTACAACAGTTTCCTTAGCGATTTTTACTAAGTTTTTGAAAAACGCCACGCTCCCCCTCAAAGTGCTAGGGGCGAGGTGTTTCCGGGCAACCCCTTCATTGGGTTTGGGCTGCAATGAGACCCTTAGCGATTTTTGCTATGTTTTTGAATATGGCCACCCCCCCTACGAAGTGCTAGGGGTGAGGTGTTTCCGGGCGAACCCTTCGTTGGGTTTGGGCTGCAATGAGCCCCTTAGCGATTTTTGCTAAGTTTTTGAAAAATGCCACCCTCCACCTCAAAGTGCTAGGGCAAGGTGTTTTCGGGCGAACCATTCGTTGGGTTTGGGCTGCAACGATCCCTTTAGCGATTTTTGCTAAGTTTTTGAAAAATGCCACCCTCCCCCTCGAAGGGCTAGGTGTGAGGTGTTTTCGGGTGCACCCTTCGTTGGGTTTGGGTTGCAACGAGCCCCTTATCGATTTTTGCTAATTTTTGAAAAACGACACCCTCCCCCTCAAAGAACTAGGGGCAAGGTGTTCTTAGACGAACCCTTCATTGGATTTGGGTTGCAACGAGTCACTTAGCGATTTTTACTAAGTTTTTGAAAAATGCCACCCTCCCCCTCGAAATGCTAGGGCAAGGTGTTTTCGGGCGAACCATTCGTTGGGTTTGGGCTGCAACGATCCCTTTAGCGATTTTTGCTAAGTTTTTGAAAAATGCCACACTCCCCCTTGAAGTGCTAGGTGTGAGGTGTTTTCGGGTGCACCCTTCGTTGGGTTTGGGCTACAACGAGCCCCTTAGTGATTTTTGCTAATTTTTGAAAAATGACACCCTCCCCCTCGAAGTGGTAGAGGCAAGGTGTTTTTGGGTGAACCCTTCATTGGGTTTGGGCTGCAACGAGCCCCTTAGCGATTTTTTCTAAGTTTTTGAAAACTGCCACCTCCCTCTCGAAGTGCTAGGGGCAAGGTGTTTTTGGGCGAACCCTTCGTTGGGTTTGGGCTGCAACGAGCTTCTTAGCGATTTCTGCTAAGTTTTTGAAAAACGTCACCCTTCCTCTCGAAGTGCTAGGAGTGAGGTGTTTCAGGTGAACACTTCGTTGGGCTTCGGCTGCAACGAGCCCCTTAGCGAATTTTGCTAAGTTATTGAAAAACGCCACCCTCCCCCTCGAAGTGCTAGGCGCGAGGTGTTTTTAGGCGAACACTTTGCTGGGTTTGGGCTGCAACAAGCCCCTTAGCGATTTTTGTTAAGTTTTTGAAAAATGCCACCCTCCCCCTCGAAGTGCTAGGGGCAAGGTGTTTTTAGGTGAACGCTTCATCGTGGTTGGGCAGCAACAGTTTCCTTAGCGATTTTTACTAAGTTTTTGAAAAATGCCACCCTCCCCCTTGAAGTGCTAGGGGTGAGGTGTTTCTGGGCAATCCCTTCATTGGGTTTGGGCTGCAATGAGACCCTTAGCGATTTTTGCTAAGTTTTTGAATAAGGCCACCCTCCCCTTCGAAGTGCTAGGGGCGAGGAGTTTCCGGGTGAACCCTTCATTGGGTTTGGGCTGCAATGAGCCCCTTAGCGATTTTAGCTAAGTTTTTGGAAAATGCCACCTTCCCCCTCAAAGTGCTAGGGCAAGGTGTTTTCGGGCGAACCTTTCATTGGGTTTGGGCTGCAACGATCCCTCTAGCTTTTTTGCTAAGATTTTGAAAAATGCCACCCTCCCCCTCGAAGTGCTAGGTGTGAGATGTTTTTGGGTGCACCCTTCGTTGGGTTTGGGTTGCAACGAGCCCCTTAGCGAGTTTTGCTAATTTTTGAAAAACGCCACCCTCCCCCTCGAAGTGCTAGAGGCAAGGTGATTTTAGGTGAACGCTTCATCGTGGTTGGGCTGCAACAGTTTCCTTAGCGATTTTTACTAAGTTTTTGAAAAACGCCACCCTCCCCCTCGATGTGCTAGGGGCGAGGTGTTTCCGGGAAACTCCTTCATTGGGTTTGGGCTGCAATGAGACCCTTAGCGATTTTTGCTATGTTTTTGAATAAGGCCACCCTCCCCTTCGAAGTGCTAGGGGCGAGGTCTTTCCGGGCGAACCCTTCGTTGGGTTTGGGCTGCAATGAGCCCCTTAGCGATTTTTGCTAAGTTTTTGGAAAATGCCACCCTCCACCTCAAAGTGCTAGGGCAAGGTGTTTTCGGGCGAACCCTTCGTTGGGTTTGGGCTGCAACGATCCCTTTAGCGATTTTTGCTAAGTTTTTGAAAAATGCCGCCCTCCCCCTCGAAGGGCTAGGTGTGAGGTGTTTTCGGGTGCACCCTTCGTTGGGTTTGGGTTGCAATGAGACCCTTAACGATTTTTGCTAATTTTTGAAAAATGACACCCTCCCCCTCAAAGAACTAGGGGCAAGGTGTTCTTAGACGAACCCTTCATTGGATTTGGGTTGCAACGAGTCACCTAGCGATTTTTACTAAGTTTTTGTAAAATGCCACCCTCCCCTTCGAAGTGCTAGGGCAAGGTGTTTTTGGGCGAACCATTCGTTGGGTTTGGGCTGCAACGATCCCTTTAGCGATTTTTGCTAAGTTTTTGAAAAATGCCACACTCCCCCTCGAAGTGCTAGGTGTGAGGTGTTTTCGGGTGCAACCTTCGTTTGGTTTGGGCTACAACGAGCCCCTTAGTGATTTTTGCTAATTTTTGAAAAATGACACCCTCCCCCTCGAAGTGGTAGGGGCAAGGTGTTTTTGGGCGAACCCTTCATTGGGTTTGGGCTGCAACGAGCCCCTTAGC
This sequence comes from Eleusine coracana subsp. coracana, assembly GCA_032690845.1. Classification (NCBI taxonomy): domain Eukaryota; kingdom Viridiplantae; phylum Streptophyta; class Magnoliopsida; order Poales; family Poaceae; genus Eleusine; species Eleusine coracana. The sequence goes on from CM064428.1 coordinate 31,915,449, forward strand.
GATTTTTTCTAAGTTTTTGAAAACTGCCACCCTCCCTCTCGAAGTGCTAGGGGCAAGGTGTTTTTGGGCGAACCCTTCGTTGGGTTTGGGCTGCAACGAGCTTCCTAGCGATTTCTGCTAAGTTTTTGAAAAACGTTACCCTTCCTCTCGAAGTGCTAGGAGTGAGGTGTTTCAGGTGAACACTTCGTTGGGCTTCGGCTGCAACGAGCCCCTTAGCGATTTTTGCTAAGTTATTGAAAAACGCCACCCTCCCCCTCGAAGTGCTAGGGGCGAGGTGTTTTTAGGCGAACACTTCGCTGGGTTTGGGCTGCAACAAGCCCCTTAGCGATTTTTATTAAGTTTTTGAAAAATGTCACCCTCCCCCTCGAAGTGCTAGGGGCAAGGTGTTTTTAGGTGAACGCTTCATCGTGGTTGGGCAGCAACAGTTTCCTTAGCGATTTTTACTAAGTTTTTGAAAAATGCCACCCTCCCCCTTAAAGTGCCAGGGGTGAGGTGTTTCTGGGCAATCCCTTCATTGGGTTTGGGCTGCAATGAGACCCTTAGTGATTTTTGCTAAGTTTTTGAATAAGGCCACCCTCCCCTTCGAAGTGCTAGGGGCGAGGAGTTTCCGGGTGAACCCTTCATTGGGTTTGGGCTGCAATGAGCCCCTTAGCGATTTTAGCTAAGTTTTTGGAAAATGCCACCTTCCCCCTCAAAGTGCTAGGGCAAGGTGTTTTCGGGCGAACCTTTCATTGGGTTTGGGCTGCAACGATCCCTTTAGCATTTTTGCTAAGATTTTGAAAAATGCCACCCTCCCCCTCGAAGTGCTAGGTGTGAGATGTTTTTGGGTGCACCCTTCGTTGGGTTTGGGTTGCAACGAGCCCCTTAGCGATTTTTGCTAATTTTTGAAAAAACGCCACCCTCCCCCTCGAAGTGCCACCCTCCCCCTCGAAGTGCTAGGGCAAGGTGTTTTTGGGCGAACCCTTCGTTGGGTTCGGGCTGCAATGATCCCTTTAGCGATTTTTGTTATGTTTTTGAAAAATGCCACCCTCCCCCTCGAAGTGCTAGGGCAAGGTGTTTTCGGGCGAACCATTCATTGGGTTTGGGCTGCAATGATCCCTTTAGCGATTTTTGCTAAGTTTTTGAAAAATGCCACACTCCCCCTCGAAGTGCTAGGTGTGAGGTGTTTTCGGGTGCACCCTTCGTTGGGTTTGGGTTGCAACGAGCCCCTTAACGATTTTTGCTAATTTTTGAAAAACGACACCCTCCCCCTCAAAGAACTAGGGGCAAGGTGTTCTTAGACGAACCCTTCATTGGATTTGGGTTGCAACGAGTCACTTAGCGATTTTTACTAAGTTTTTGAAAAATGCCACCCTCCCCCTCGAAGTGCTAGGGCAAGGTGTTTTCGGGCGAACCATTCGTTGGGTTTGTGCTGCAATGATCCCTTTAGCGATTTTTGCTAAGTTTTTGAAAAATGCCACACTCCCCCTCGAAGTGCTAGGTGTGAGGTGTTTTCGGGTGCACCCTTCATTTGGTTTGGGCTACAACGAGCCCCTTAGTGATTTTTGCTAATTTTTGAAAAATGACACCCTCCCCCTCGAAGTGGTAGGGGCAAGGTGTTTTTGGGCGAACCCTTCATTGGGTTTGGGCTGCAACGAGCCGCTTAGCGATTTTTTCTAAGTTTTTGAAAACTGCCACCCTCCCTCTCGAAGTGCTAGGGGCAAGGTGTTTTTGGGCGAACCCTTCGTTGGGTTTGGGCTGCAACGAGCTTCCTAGCGATTTCTGCTAAGTTTTTGAAAAACGTCACCCTTCCTCTCGAAGTGCTAGGAGTGAGGTGTTTCAGGTGAACACTTCGTTGGGCTTCAGCTGCAACGAGCCCCTTAGCGATTTTTGCTAAGTTATTGAAAAACGCCACCCTCCCCCTCGAAGTGCTAGGGGCGAGGTGTTTCCGGGCGAACCCTTCGTTGGGTTTGGGCTGCAATGAGCCCCTTAGCGATTTTTGCTAAGTTTTTGAAAAATGCCACCCTCCACCTCAAAGTGCTAGGGCAAGTTGTTTTCGGGCGAACCCTTCGTTGGGTTTGGGCTGCAACGATCCCTTTAGCGATTTTTGCTAAGTTTTTGAAAAATGCCACCCTCCCCCTCGAATGGCTAGGTGTGAGGTGTTTTTGGGTGCACCCTTCGTTGGGTTTGGGTTGCAACGAGCCCCTTATCGATTTTTGCTAATTTTTGAAAAACGACACCCTCCCCTCAAAGAACTAGGGGCAAGGTGTTCTTAGACGAACCCTTCATTGGATTTGGGTTGCAACGAGTCACTTAGCGATTTTTGCTAAGTTTTTGAAAAATGCGACACTCCCCCTCGAAGTGCTAGGTGTGAGGTGTTCTCGGGTGCACCCTTCGTTGGGTTTGGGCTACAACGAGCCCCTTAGTGATTTTTGCTAATTTTTGAAAAATGACACCCTCCCCCTCGAAGTGGTAGGGGCAAGGTGTTTTTGGGTGAACCCTTCATTGGGTTTGGGCTGCAACGAGCCCCTTAGCGATTTTTTCTAAGTTTTTGAAAACTGCCACCTCCCTCTCGAAGTGCTAGAGGCAAGGTGTTTTTGGGTGAACCCTTCGTTGGGTTTGGGCTGCAACAAGCTTCTTAGCGATTTGTGCTAAGTTTTTGAAAAATGTCACCCTTCCTCTCGAAGTGCTAGGAGTGAGGTGTTTCAGGTGAACACTTCGTTGGGCTTCGGCTGCAACGAGCCCCTTAGCGATTTTTGCTAAGTTATTGAAAAACGCCACCCTCCCCCTCGAAGTGCTAGGGGCGAGGTGTTTTTAGGCGAACACTTTGCTGGGTTTGGGCTGCAACAAGCCCCTTAGCGATTTTTGTTAAGTTTTTGAAAAATGCCACCCTCCCCCTCGAAGTGCTAGGGCGAGGTGTTTTTAGGCGAACACTTCGCTGGGTTTGGGCTGCAATGAGCCCCTTAGCGATTTTTGTTAAGTTTTTGAAAAATGCCACCCTCCCCCTCGAAGTGCTAGGGGCAAGGTGTCTTTAGGTGAACGCTTCATCGTGGTTGAGCAGCAACAGTTTCCTTAGTGATTTTTACTAAGTTTTTGAAAAATGCCACCCTCCCCCTCGAAGAGCTAGGGGCAAGGTGTTTCTGGGCAATCCCTTCATTGGGTTTGGGCTGCAATGAGACCCTTAGCGATTTTTGCTAAGTTTTTGAATAAGGCCACCCTCCCCTTCGAAGTGCTAGGGGCGAGGTGTTTTCAGGCGAACCCTTCATTGGGATTGGGCTGCAACAAGTCCCTTAGCGATTTTTACTAAGTTTTTGAAAAATGCCACCCTCCACCTCAAAGTGCTAGGGCAAGGTGTTTTCGGGCGAACCCTTCGTTGGGTTTGGGCTGCAACGATCCCTTTAGCAATTTTTGCTAAGTTTTTGAAAAATGCCACCCTCCCCCTCGAAGGGCTAGGTGTGAGGTGTTTTCGGGTGCACCCTTCGTTGGGTTTGGGTTGCAACGAGCCCCTTAACGATTTTTGCTAATTTTTGAAAAACGACACCCTCCCCCTCAAAGAATTAGGGGCAAGGTGTTCTTAGACGAACCCTTCATTGGATTTGGGTTGCAACGAGTCACTTAGCGATTTTTACTAAGTTTTTGAAAAATGCCACCCTCCCCCTCGAAGTGCTAGGGCAAGGTGTTTTCGGGCGAACCATTCGTTGGGTTTGGGCTGCAATGATCCCTTTAGCGATTTTTGCTAAGTTTTTGAAAAATGCCACACTCCCCCTCGAAGTGCTAGGTGTGAGGTGTTTTCGGGTGCACCCTTCGTTGGGTTTGGGCTACAACGAGCCCCTTAGTGATTTTTGCTAATTTTTGAAAAATGACACCCTCCCCCTCGAAGTGGTAGGGGCAAGGTGTTTTTGGGCGAACCCTTCATTGGGTTTGGGCTGCAACGAGCCCCTTAGCGATTTTTTCTAAGTTTTTGAAAACTGCCACCCTCCCTCTCGAAGTGCTAGGGGCAAGGTGTTTTTGGGCGAACCCTTCGTTGGGTTTGGGCTGCAATGAGCTTCTTAGCGATTTCTGCTAAGTTTTTGAAAAACTTCACCCTTCCTCTCGAAGTGCTAGGAGTGAGGTGTTTCAGGTGAACACTTCGTTGGGCTTCGGCTGCAACGAGCCCCTTAGCGATTTTTGCTAAGTTATTGAAAAACACCACCCTCCCCCTCGCAGTGCTAGGGGCGAGGTGTTTTTAGGCGAACACTTCGCTGGGTTTGGGCTGCAACAAGCCCCTTAGCGATTTTTGTTAAGTTTTTGAAAAATGCCACCCTCCCCCTTGAAGTGCTAGGGGCAAGGTGTTTTTAGGTGAACGCTTCATCGTGGTTGGGCAGCAACAGTTTCCTTAGTGATTTTTACTAAGTTTTTGAAAAATGCCACCCTCCCCCTCGAAGAGCTAGGGGTGAGGTGTTTCTGGGCAATCCCTTCATTGGGTTTGGGCTGCAATGAGACCGTTAGTGATTTTTGCTAAGTTTTTGAATAAGGCCACCCTCCCCTTCGAAGTGCTAGGGGCGAGGAGTTTCCGGGTGAACCCTTCATTGGGTTTGGGCTGCAACGAGCTTCTTAGCGATTTCTGCTAAGTTTTTGAAAAACGTCACCCTTCCTCTCGAAGTGCTAGGAGTGAGGTGTTTCAGGTGAACACTTCGTTGGGCTTCGGCTGCAATGAGCCCCTTAGCGATTTTTGCTAAGTTTTTGAAAAATGCCACCCTCCACCTCAAAGTGCTAGGGCAAGGTGTTTTCGGGCGAACCCTTCGTTGGGTTTGGGCTGCAACGATCCCTTTAGCGATTTTTGCTAAGTTTTTGAAAAATGCCACCCTCCCCCTCGAAGTGCTAGGGGCAAGGTGTTTTTAGGTGAACGCTTCATCGTGGTTGAGCAGCAACAGTTTCCTTAGTGATTTTTACTAAGTTTTTGAAAAATGCCACCCTCCCCCTCGAAGAGCTAGGGGTAAGGTGTTTCTGGGCAATCCCTTCATTGGGTTTGGGCTGCAATGAGACCCTTAGCGATTTTTGCTAAGTTTTTGAATAAGGCCACCCTCCCCTTCGAAGTGCTAGGGGCGAGGAGTTTCCGGGTGAACCCTTCATTGGGTTTGGGCTGCAATGAGCCCCTTAGCGATTTTAGCTAAGTTTTTGGAAAATGCCACCTTCCCCCTCAAAGTGCTAGGGCAAGGTGTTTTCGGGCGAACCTTTCATTGGGTTTGGGCTGCAACGATCCCTCTAGCTTTTTTGCTAAGATTTTGAAAAATGCCACCCTCCCCCTCGAAGTGCTAGGTGTGAGATGTTTTTGGGTGCACCCTTCGTTGGGTTTGGGTTGCAACGAGCCCCTTAGCGAGTTTTGCTAATTTTTGAAAAACGCCACCCTCCCCCTCGAAGTGCTAGAGGCAAGGTGATTTTAGGTGAACGCTTCATCGTGGTTGGGCTGCAACAGTTTCCTTAGCGATTTTTACTAAGTTTTTGAAAAACGCCACCCTCCCCCTCGATGTGCTAGGGGCGAGGTGTTTCCGGGAAACTCCTTCATTGGGTTTGGGCTGCAATGAGACCCTTAGCGATTTTTGCTATGTTTTTGAATAAGGCCACCCTCCCCTTCGAAGTGCTAGGGGCGAGGTGTTTCCCGGCGAACCCTTCGTTGGGTTTGGGCTGCAATGAGCCCCTTAGCGATTTTTGCTAAGTTTTTGAAAAATGCCACCCTCCACCTCAAAGTGCTAGGGCAAGGTGTTTTCGGGCGAACCCTTCGTTGGGTTTGGGCTGCAACGATCCCTTTAGCAATTTTCGCTAAGTTTTTGAAAAATGCCACCCTCCCCCTCGAAGGGCTAGGTGTGAGGTGTTTTCGGGTGCACCCTTCGTTGGGTTTGGGTTGCAACGAGCCCCTTAACGATTTTTGCTAATTTTTGAAAAACGACACCCTCCCCCTCAAAGAACTAGGGGCAAGGTGTTCTTAGACGAACCCTTCATTGGATTTGGGTTGCAACGAGTCACTTAGCGATTTTTACTAAGTTTTTGAAAAATGCCACCCTCCCCCTCGAAGTGCTAGGGCAAGGTGTTTTCGGGCGAACCATTCGTTGGGTTTGGGCTGCAATGATCCCTTTAGCGATTTTTGCTAAGTTTTTGAAAAATGCCACACTCCCCCTCGAAGTGCTAGGTGTGAGATGTTTTCGGGTGCACCCTTCGTTGGGTTTGGGCTACAACGAGCCCCTTAGTGATTTTTGCTAATTTTTGAAAAATGACACCCTCCCCCTCGAAGTGGTAGGGGCAAGGTGTTTTTGGGCGAACCCTTCATTGGGTTTGGGCTGCAACGAGCCCCTTAGCGATTTTTTCTAAGTTTTTGAAAACTGCCACCCTCCCTCTCGAAGTGGTAGGGGCAAGGTGTTTTTGGGCGAACCCTTCGTTGGGTTTGGGCTGCAATGAGCTTCTTAGCGATTTCTGCTAAGTTTTTGAAAAACTTCACCCTTCCTCTCGAAGTGCTAGGAGTGAGGTGTTTCAGGTGAACACTTCGTTGGGCTTCGGCTGCAACGAGCCCCTTAGCGATTTTTGCTAAGTTATTGAAAAACACCACCCTCCCCCTCGAAGTGCTAGGGGCGAGGTGTTTTTAGGCGAACACTTCGCTGGGTTTGGGCTGCAACAAGCCCCTTAGCGATTTTTGTTAAGTTTTTGAAAAATGCCACCCTCCCCCTTGAAGTGCTAGGGGCAAGGTGTTTTTAGGTGAACGCTTCATCGTGGTTGGGCAGCAACAGTTTCCTTAGTGATTTTTACTAAGTTTTTGAAAAATGCCACCCTCCCCCTCGAAGAGCTAGGGGTGAGGTGTTTCTGGGCAATCCCTTCATTGGGTTTGGGCTGCAATGAGACCGTTAGTGATTTTTGCTAAGTTTTTGAATAAGGCCACCCTCCCCTTCGAAGTGCTAGGGGCGAGGAGTTTCCGGGTGAACCCTTCATTGGGTTTGGGCTGCAACGAGCTTCTTAGCGATTTCTGCTAAGTTTTTGAAAAACGTCACCCTTCCTCTCGAAGTGCTAGGAGTGAGGTGTTTCAGGTGAACACTTCGTTGGGCTTCGGCTGCAACGAGCCCCTTAGCGATTTTTGCTAAGTTTTTGAAAAACGCCACCCTCCGTCTCGAAGTGCTAGGGGCGAGGTGTTTTTAGGCGAACACTTCGTTGGGTTTGGGTTGCAACGAGCCCCTTAGCGATTTTTGCTAATTTTTGAAAAACGCCACCCTCCCCCTCGAAGTGCTAGAGGCAAGGTGATTTTACGTGAACGCTTCATCGTGGTTGGGCTGCAACAGTTTCCTTAGCGATTTTTACTAAGTTTTTGAAAAACGCCACCCTCCCCCTCGATGTGCTAGGGGCGAGATGTTTCCGGGAAACTCCTTCATTGGGTTTGGGCTGCAATGAGACCCTTACCGATTTTTGCTATGTTTTTGAATAAGGCCTCCCTCCCCTTCGAAGTGCTAGGGGCGAGGTGTTTCCGGGCGAACCCTTCGTTGGGTTTGGGCTGCAATGAGCCCCTTAGCGATTTTTGCTAAGTTTTTGAAAAATGCCACCCTCCACCTCAAAGTGCTAGGGCAAGGTGTTTTCGGGCGAACCCTTCGTTGGGTTTGGGCTGCAACGATCCCTTTAGCGATTTTTGCTAAGTTTTTGAAAAATGCCACCCTCCCCCTCGAAGTGCTAGGGGCAAGGTGTTTTTAGGTGAACGCTTCATCGTGGTTGAGCAGCAACAGTTTCCTTAGTGATTTTTACTAAGTTTTTGAAAAATGCCACCCTCCCCCTCGAAGAGCTAGGGGTAAGGTGTTTCTGGGCAATCCCTTCATTGGGTTTGGGCTGCAATGAGACCCTTAGCGATTTTTGCTAAGTTTTTGAATAAGGCCACCCTCCCCTTCGAAGTGCTAGGGGCGAGGAGTTTCCGGGTGAACCCTTCATTGGGTTTGGGCTGCAATGAGCCCCTTAGCGATTTTAGCTAAGTTTTTGGAAAATGCCACCTTCCCCCTCAAAGTGCTAGGGCAAGGTGTTTTCGGGCGAACCTTTCATTGGGTTTGGGCTGCAACGATCCCTCTAGCTTTTTTGCTAAGATTTTGAAAAATGCCACCCTCCCCCTCGAAGTGCTAGGTGTGAGATGTTTTTGGGTGCACCCTTCGTTGGGTTTGGGTTGCAACGAGCCCCTTAGCGAGTTTTGCTAATTTTTGAAAAACGCCACCCTCCCCCTCGAAGTGCTAGAGGCAAGGTGATTTTAGGTGAACGCTTCATCGTGGTTGGGCTGCAACAGTTTCCTTAGCGATTTTTACTAAGTTTTTGAAAAACGCCACCCTCCCCCTCGATGTGCTAGGGGCGAGGTGTTTCCGGGAAACTCCTTCATTGGGTTTGGGCTGCAATGAGACCCTTAGCGATTTTTGCTATGTTTTTGAATAAGGCCACCCTCCCCTTCGAAGTGCTAGGGGCGAGGTGTTTCCCGGCGAACCCTTCATTGGGTTTGGGCTGCAATGAGCCCCTTAGCGATTTTTGCTAAGTTTTTGAAAAATGCCACCCTCCACCTCAAAGTGCTAGGGCAAGGTGTTTTCGGGCGAACCCTTCGTTGGGTTTGGGCTGCAACGATCCCTTTAGCAATTTTCGCTAAGTTTTTGAAAAATGCCACCCTCCCCCTCGAAGGGCTAGGTGTGAGGTGTTTTCGGGTGCACCCTTCGTTGGGTTTGGGTTGCAACGAGACCCTTAACGATTTTTGCTAATTTTTGAAAAACGACACCCTCCCCCTCAAAGAACTAGGGGCAAGGTGTTCTTAGACGAACCCTTCATTGGATTTGGGTTGCAATGAGTCACTTAGCGATTTTTACTAAGTTTTTGAAAAATGCCACCCTCCCCCTCGAAGTGCTAGGGCAAGGTGTTTTCGGGCGAACCATTCGTTGGGTTTGGGCTGCAATGATCCCTTTAGCGATTTTTGCTAAGTTTTTGAAAAATGCCACACTCCCCCTCGAAGTGCTAGGTGTGAGGTGTTTTCGGGTGCACCCTTCGTTGGGTTTGGGCTACAACGAGCCCCTTAGTGATTTTTGCTAATTTTTGAAAAATGACACCCTCCCCCTCGAAGTGGTAGGGGCAAGGTGTTTTTGGGCGAACCCTTCATTGGGTTTGGGCTGCAACGAGCCCCTTAGCGATTTTTTCTAAGTTTTTGAAAACTGCCACCCTCCCTCTCGAAGTGCTAGGGGCAAGGTGTTTTTGGGCGAACCCTTCGTTGGGTTTGGGCTGCAATGAGCTTCTTAGCGATTTCTGCTAAGTTTTTGAAAAACTTCACCCTTCCTCTCGAAGTGCTAGGAGTGAGGTGTTTCAGGTGAACACTTCGTTGGGCTTCGGCTGCAACGAGCCCCTTAGCGATTTTTGCTAAGTTATTGAAAAACACCACCCTCCCCCTCGAAGTGCTAGGGGCAAGGTGTTTTAGGTGAACGCTTCATCGTGGTTGGGCAGCAACAGTTTCCTTAGCGATTTTTACTAAGTTTTTGAAAAATGCCGCCCTCCCCCTTGAAGTGCTAGGGGTGAGGTGTTTCTGGGCAATCCCTTCATTGGGTTTGGGCTGCAATGAGACCCTTAGCGATTTTTGCTAAGTTTTTGAATAAGGCCACCCTCCCCTTCGAAGTGCTAGGGGCGAGGAGTTTCCGGGTGAACCCTTCATTGTGTTTGGGCTGCAATGAGCCCCTTAGCGATTTTAGCTATGTTTTTGGAAAATGCCACCTTCCCCCTCAAAGTGCTAGGGCAAGGTGTTTTCGGGCGAACCTTTCATTGGGTTTGGGCTGCAACGATACCTTTAGCTTTTTTGCTAAGATTTTGAAAAATGCCACCATCCCCGTCGAAGTGCTAGGTGTGAGATGTTATTGGGTGCACCCTTCGTTGGGTTTGGGTTGCAACGAGCCCCTTAGCGATTTTTGCTAATTTTTGAAAAACGCCACCCTCCCCCTCGAAGTGCTAGAGGCAAGGTGATTTTACGTGAACGCTTCATCGTGGTTGGGCTGCAACAGTTTCCTTAGCGATTTTTACTAAGTTTTTGAAAAACGCCACCCTCCCCCTCGATGTGCTAGGGGCGAGATGTTTCCGGGAAACTCCTTCATTGGGTTTGGGCTGCAATGAGACCCTTACCGATTTTTGCTATGTTTTTGAATAAGGCCTCCCTCCCCTTCGAAGTGCTAGGGGCGAGGTGTTTCCGGGCGAACCCTTCATTGGGTTTGGGCTGCAATGAGCCCCTTAGCGATTTTTGCTAAGTTTTTGAAAAATGCCACCCTCCACCTCAAAGTGCTAGGGCAAGGTGTTTTCGGGCGAACCCTTCGTTGGGTTTGGGCTGCAACGATCCCTTTAGCGATTTTTGCTAAGTTTTTGAAAAATGCCACCCTCCCCCTCGAAGGGCTAGGTGTGAGGTGCTTTCGGGTGCACCCTTCGTTCGGTTTGGGTTGCAACGAGACCCTTAATGATTTTTGCTAATTTTTTAAAAACGACACCCTCCCCCTCAAAGAACTAGGGGCAAGGTGTTCTTAGACGAACCCTTCATTGGATTTGGGTTGCAACGAGTCACTTAGCGATTTTTACTAAGTTTTTGAAAAATGCCACCCTCCCCCTCGAAGTGCTAGGGCAAGGTGTTTTCGGGCGAACCATTCGTTGGGTTTGGGCTGCAATGATCCCTTTAGCGATTTTTGCTAAGTTTTTGAAAAATGCCACACTCCCCCTCGAAGTGCTAGGTGTGAGGTGTTTTCGGGTGCACCCTTCGTTGGGTTTGGGCTACAACGAGCCCCTTAGTGATTTTTGCTAATTTTTGAAAAATGACACCCTCCCCCTCGAAGTGGTAGGGGCAAGGTGTTTTTGGGCGAACCCTTCATTGGGTTTGGGCTGCAACGAGCCCCTTAGCGATTTTTTCTAAGTTCTTGAAAACTGTCACCCTCCCTCTCGAAGTGCTAGGGGCAAGGTGTTTTTGGGCGAACCCTTCGTTGGGTTTGGGCTGCAACGAGCTTCTTAGCGATTTCTGCTAAGTTTTTGAAAAACGTCACCCTTCCTCTCGAAGTGCTAGGAGTGAGGTGTTTTAGGTGAACACTTCGTTGGGCTTCGGCTGCAACGAGCCCCTTAGCGATTTTTGCTAAGTTATTGAAAAACGCCACCCTCCCCCTCGAAGTGCTAGGGGCGAGGTGTTTTTAGGCGAACACTTCGCTGGGTTTGGGCTGCAACAAGCCCCTTAGCGATTTTTGTTAAGTTTTTGAAAAATGCCACCCTCCCCCTCGAAGTGCTAGGGGCAAGGTGTTTTTAGGTGAACGCTTCATCGTGGTTGGGCAGCAACAGTTTCCTTAGCGATTTTTACTAAGTTTTTGAAAAATGCCACCCTCCCCCTTGAAGTGCTAGGGGTGAGGTGTTTCTGGGCAATCCCTTCATTGGGTTTGGGCTGCAATGAGACCATTAGCGATTTTTGCTAAGTTTTTGAATAAGGCCACCCTCCCCTTCGAAGTGCTAGGGGCGAGGAGTTTCCGGGTGAAACCTTCATTGGGTTTGGGCTGCAATGAGCCCCTTAGCGATTTTAGCTAAGTTTTTGGAAAATGCCACCTTCCCCCTCAAAGTGCTAGGGCAAGGTGTTTTCGGGCGAACCTTTCATTGGGTTTGGGCTGCAACGATCCCTCTAGCTTTTTTGCTAAGATTTTGAAAAATGCCACCCTCCCCCTCGAAGTGCTAGGTGTGAGATGTTTTTGGGTGCACCCTTCGTTGGGTTTGGGTTGCAACGAGCCCCTTAGCGATTTTTGCTAATTTTTGAAAAACGCCACCCTCCCCCTCGAAGTGCTAGAGGCAAGGTGATTTTAGGTGAACGCTTCATCGTGGTTGGGCTGCAACAGTTTCCTTAGCGATTTTTACTAAGTTTTTGAAAAACGCCACCCTCCCCCTCGATGTGCTAGGGGCGAGGTGTTTCCGGGAAACTCCTTCATTGGGTTTGGGCTGCAATGAGACCCTTAGCGATTTTTGCTAAGTTTTTGAATAAGGCCACCCTCCCCTTCGAAGTGCTAGGGGCGAGGAGTTTCCGGGTGAACCCTTCATTGGGTTTGGGCTGCAATGAGCCCCTTAGCGATTTTAGCTAAGTTTTTGGAAAATGCCACCTTCCCCCTCAAAGTGCTAGGGCAAGGTGTTTTCGGGCGAACCTTTCATTGGGTTTGGGCTGCAATGATCCCTTTAGCTTTTTTGCTAAGATTTTGAAAAATGCCACCCTCCCCCTCGAAGTGCTAGGTGTGAGATGTTTTTGGGTGCACCCTTCGTTGGGTTTGGGTTGCAACGAGCCCCTTAGCGATTTTTGCTAATTTTTGAAAAACGCCACCCTCCCCCTCGAAGTGCTAGAGGCAAGGTGATTTTAGGTGAACGCTTCATCGTGGTTGGGCTGCAACAGTTTCCTTAGCGATTTTTACTAAGTTTTTGAAAAACGCCACCCTCCCCCTCGATGTGCTAGGGGCGATGTGTTTCCGGGAAACTCCTTCATTGGGTTTGGGCTGCAATGAGACCCTTAGCGATTTTTGCTATGTTTTTGAATAAGGCCACCCTCCCCTTCGAAGTGCTAGGGGCGAGGTGTTTCCGGGCGAACCCTTCGTTGGGTTTGGGCTGCAATGAGCCCCTTAGCGATTTTTGCTAAGTTTTTGAAAAATGCCACCCTCCACCTCAAAGTGCTAGGGCAAGGTGTTTTCGGGTGAACCCTTCGTTGGGTTTGGGCTGCAACGATCCCTTTAGCGATTTTTGCTAAGTTTTTGAAAAATGCCACCCTCCCCCTCGAAGGGCTAGGTGTGAGGTGTTTTCGGGTGCACCCTTCGTTGGGTTTGGGTTGCAACGAGCCCCTTAACGATTTTTGCTAATTTTTGAAAAACGACACCCTCCCCCTCAAAGAACTAGGGGCAAGGTGTTCTTAGACGAACCCTTCATTGGATTTGGGTTGCGACGAGTCACTTAGCGATTTTACTAAGTTTTTGAAAAATGCCACCCTCCCCCTCGAAGTGCTAGGGCAAGGTGTTTTCGGGCGAACCATTCGTTGGGTTTGGGCTGCAATGATCCCTTTAGCGATTTTTGCTAAGTTTTTGAAAAATGCCACACTCCCCTTCGAAGTGCTAGGTGTGAGGTGTTTTCGGGTGCACCCTTCGTTGGGTTTGGGCTACAACGAGCCCCTTAGTGATTTTTGCTAATTTTTGAAAAATGACAACCCTCCCCCTCGAAGTGGTAGGGGCAAGGTGTTTTTGGGCGAACCCTTCATTGGGTTTGGGCTGCAACGAGCCCTTTAGCGATTTTTTCTAAGTTTTTGAAAACTGCCACCCTCCCTCTCGAAGTGCTAGGGGCAAGATGTTTTTGGGCGAACCCTTCGTTGGGTTTGGGCTGCAACGAGCTTCTTAGCGATTTCTGCTAAGTTTTTGAAAAACTTCACCCTTCCTCTTGAAGTGCTAGGAGTGAGGTGTTTCAGGTGAACACTTCGTTGGGCTTCGGCTGCAATGAGCCCCTTAGCGATTTTTGCTAAGTTATTGAAAAACACCACCCTCCCCCTCGAAGTGCTAGGGACGAGGTGTTTTTAGGCGAACACTTCGCTGGGTTTGGGCTGCAACAAGCCCCTTAGCGATTTTTGTTAAGTTTTTGAAAATGCCACCCTCCCCCTCGAAGTGCTAGGGGCGAGAGTTTTTTAGGTG